>QCXZ01000001.1:24154941-24327600 GCA_025024175.1 Rhyzopertha dominica
AAAACCAGGGTTATTGTCAAGACAATTTGCCCCCGTCGGCTGATGGAACCATTACAAAACAAAAACAAAATCGACAGTCACTGTTAGAGCCGAGTGCGCTGTACTCATGGGGCCCTCCACATTCGTGTCACATACGTCCGTATCGATCTTCAATATCATAAAGTTTATTCACTGTTTCATTGCGGTTCTTATTTATTCATGGTGTGAAAATGATCGCCCCATTCCGACCAGCCACGGACAATAAAAGTTTCATTACGAACTCGGGAATTTCAAGTGCCACCTCGCAAAATAAATTTTATATACGCTCTGCATTACGGCGGTAAGCGAACTTGTCTTATTTCTAACTTTCAAGCAACCTAAATGGACAACTTCTATTGCAAATAAAAATTCTTCTCAAACTTAAATCTACTATACTAACAATGTGGTAAAGCACTTTTCGCTACCTAAAAGCTATCGTACGAATTAAGATTAAGAAAAATGAAAAGAAATCTTTTTGACATTGTGAAAAAGAGCGTCCTAACTTCTCTTCAAACCGAAAAGTAACCTACATACCAGCATCATAAATGTCATATCATTATAGATCAAATAAATAATTTAGTACTGGACATGTGTTGAAAGCTACTTACCATTTTTCTTTATTTTGATACCTTCGATGGCGTTTAGGTAGTAGAAATCGCTTTGCCATATAGTTAATATATCGGATTTAACATTGAGAATAATTTTTAAAGAAGATTATTAGCTATAACAAGTCCACTTTGTGTAGTGGATCACTTTTTAATTTTGAGTGTAGCTGGTGAAGCAGATCTGATCAAGAAATACCTAAAATCTCTCTTAAGGTTTGCATTATTACAGCTTGCATAACATAAGACCCTGCACCTGTTTCGGTGCTCTTAAAATCAAAGTCAGCGTCTCAAAGAACCTATTAAAAACAGAAGTGAAGACTCATTACAAAAAGCTAGTAAGTTTTATTTAAAAATCTGTATACTAAGAAACACTGTATCTAATAGAGCTAGCAATCTTCACTTCGGGGTAAAAGGTAAGTCACGTAGCTTATATGTATTTTCGTAAAAAAAACGCATTAAATTAAAAACCAAAAGTTCCATATCAAATTTGTATAACGATAGATTTTAAAAATTACGCTCAAATACATATTTTTAAATAAACTATTTGAAAATCTTCAATTGCTCAATCTTCATCGCAGAGTTTAAAATGTAGCTAGTTTCTTAATCAAGGGTTAAAATTTATACTGTCAGGCAAATTTGCATAACTTAATTACCTTGAAATTAAAAAAAAACCTTTGACTACACGCATTATTACATAAAGATATTATTAGCATTTCTTCTCAAGAGAGCACAAAATATTTTCTTTATTCTAGTACCAAATTACTCGAGAACATTGATTCCACGAGAATTAATGAAAACTTAAACGTTTTCGAAAGCTGACAAAGAAAAGTGTAAGGCAATCCTAGGCAAAGAAATAATAATAATGAATAAGGTTTTCACTTTCTTATAAAATAGAGATAAGTGGTTAAAACTGATAAAATGATTAATTTTGCGATAAATTAAGGGGGTTGTTGGACAAGGCTGAACCAGCTTTAGAATTTTTTAATTGCAATAAATCCCATATTGAACCTTTTAAAAGTTTGACGGTCTTCCTAAAATACACAAAGGTGGTTGTTTTTCCAGACCTGTTGTTTGTTTCTTTTGATGTGAACAATTTATTTCTTTACACTCCTACAATGGCTATCTAAAAATTTTAAGTAACCTTCTAAATCTAAATTGTCATTTATCACTATGACATTAATTTAATTTTTTGTGTTAACGGCGTTTGTGCTAGATAAAGAATTTCCTGCTTCAATAATCAAAACTTTTATATAAACGCCAGTCAGAGTTCATCCCTTAGTCCATTTCTAGATGAACTCTACACGAATAATTTTGAAAAAGATATATTCAAAAACAGTTGTTAGATAACTAATTAATAAATCATTAGATGCATGCAAGGATATTTAAAAATTGTAACATAAGATGTTTTATGTGACAGTCTTTCTACTGAGCCAGTTGCATATAAATTATTAATTAAAATGGATCTTAATATAGAAGTATGTAAAATAATTTCACTCCTGTTCTAGTTTTGAATTTGTGATATAAATGAAGATCTAGATGTTTGCCTGATGATGACGGTTTGCATCATTTCTAATTAACAAAATGCCTAAAAAATAGAATGCTGAAAGTATCTTTTTTTAAGTAAACTGTATGTGACTATTACATTCATTGAAAACTGTTACCAACCCATCATGCTTGTCCTTAGTTATTTCCAAAACAAGGTCATCCACATATTTCACTAAAAATAAATTTCAAAGCTCAATTCACTTAAACAGATTGATATGGAGGATTGTTCACCACTCATTAGTGTATCTAATATTTGTTTATGAAAAGCATTATTAAAGGTCAACCTCCCGCACAAACGTTTATGTAATAGGAATAGACCGAAATGTCCTTGTCTAGCTGTCCGATCTAGTGATGTTCCTGTTTCGCCCCTGTTAAAAGTACGTGTTATGTATATTTTTTACGAATACAGAAACCAACAGCTTTTTAGCTTTAGAAAAGAAACTAAGCAGATTCGAAAGCTTGGCAATTGAACTTTTTACATAATTTAACATCGCAACGGTAATTAATTTAATGATAATACTTAATGTGTATATAAATTGTTTACATGTCCAATAGCTTCATATAAGATTTTTAACTTCAACCGTATATTTACCACAGATTATTTCTGCAGGAAAATTATTTTGTAGCTTAGTTCAAACCCAGGCCGTTTACCTGTAAGTTTTGCAATATTTGTGATTCCATTATCTCATGTAATTGTATATCTAACTTGCCTTTGTCGTTATTTATTTAGTCTAATGTTAATTTTGACCGAAAAGCTACAATATTCCACCTTGCTGACCGCGCTGTCGCTAGTATGCACAAAAAGAGTTCATCGCAGATATATACATTCTTTCACCCTTATCACAACAAATTTTTGAAGAGGTGCTACTTTCGGTGAATTTTCTTTACATAGTCGATCATTTTTCCATTCATATTTCAACTAGGAGCCACCATTTCTCTAGACATAATTATAAAATAATATTACAGAGAACGTTATAGCGCCTGGAATACCGTTACGCAATAAGTTCGAAGGATTAACAATTTCACTCTCCGATTGGCCTTAATTTCTGTTTAAGTAACACTAATGACAGTGCCACCAGAAACTTAACTTTATATAAAGTCGTAAAACACTAGAGACACTAATAATAGACTCGTGTAACGTGTGTGTTCCTAAAGTAATTCACATTAAACACTGATAATCCAGTCAAATGTTTATCAGTTGTAAAATTCTTCATTGATTTCAGATTGACTAAATTTCTAAATACAATAAACACTTGTATTTAATTAATTATGTATATATCTGCTTAAAATTGTTTATTTAGGCGGTAGGTTCTTAAATATTCCTGCAAAAATGAAAGGCGGTGTAGAAACTTCGGTCAGTTCTTCGTGGTTTGAATATATAAATATAGATTTAATTGTTGTTCAATGTACATGTCAAAATTAATTATCCGAAGCCCACGATGTCGCGCCGCCTTTATCAACCCCAACGAAAAATATATATATGGAATTAAATTATGATTACCTATTAAAAAAAACACTGCAAGTACTTAAATGGCGTCAGTTAGGTAATTAATAATACTCGGTAGATATGAGAACTATAAATACCGTCTGTTTAAAGAAAACTTAAAATAATAAAAATAATTACTGAATTCTGTTGTTATAATTCTGTGTGATACTGTCTGTCAGACCACTGCCCAGTTTCGATTTTAGCCTCCGGATTCGATAAGTGCGCCGGGTTGCGTCTTTCTTCAGTTATATCATAAGAAAATCATGCTATTGCTTTCTTGCTATGCTGTCTGCCGACCTAAAGCTTGGATCGTACACTTACACGGGGTAGCCGGTCTGTACGCCGCCGTATTTCCGAGTAGAGTAAATTGTCCTAGATGACCCGTACAAATATGATTTTAGTTAATCATTAAGTTTCTGGTAATGTAAAAAATGCGCGCTAACTGTTTTAAGATATCTGAACATAATAAAACAAAATATACATAAAGATAGGGTACGAGCCGGGCCGCTACTGGCCTTATGGCTCCTTTCGCTTCCCATAAGTTATTGTTACACTTAATATAATATAATATAACCCGGAATAACACCATAGAACTAACACTGCTTGTTAGTGTATTAAGTAAAGAAACACCAGCATGCCTGCAGTGGTATTATGAATAAGTTAAATGGTTTGCAAGTCACTCTCATTGTGAAACGTTTTGATATAATTAGGTAGCTTGGAAACAAGCTGGTTGTTTGAATGTGATTTGTTTTATCTGATAACTCTGGCAATCGCTTGGACCATAAAACGGTCATTTTCAAAAAGCATTAAAACTATACTAYGCTTCTATATGCAGAAATTTTGTTCATGTTACTTATTTTTATAGGAGTTGTAAAATTTAGTTACAATCACTGCTTGATATGTCAAAATTGCAAAACGCACTATGTGACCCTATGGCCACATGATGTGATGCTTTAGTACTTCTTAACCAGAAGTGATCCTTTTCTAAGAAAATATTGATTTTTTCTAAAATAGTGATATATTTCGGTGTCTCTAAAATGAAGCATCTTATATCTTCACAAGAAACCTAATGCCTAATATTACCTGTAATATAATCTTAAAAATATAGCCGCTTCTTCCTGAAACACACTGTATCCGACTCTGGGATTCAATTATTTCAGAATTATGATATTTATACAATGTAAATAATAATTAAAATGTTTCCTTAATGAATCACAGGTATACTTTGCTGAAGGTAATTTTTATTTTCACCTGAAAATTAAAAAATTCCAAGAAGCCAGAGCTGTTATTTTCTACATTCAATTCGCCTGCCCGAAAAATTTGCATCACTGTTGATTTCACTAAACTTTATTCCCTACCAAACATTTTCGTTTAATTTGATTAGACCAAAGTTTGATCTTCGGCAACTCGTTGTTGACTTATTGTGATGCCAGCCAGAATACACTAGAATCATGTACCGCGTTCCAATCTAAGCCTGAAGTATTTGCGCTGGATATCCGACCACATTCCGATAGCGCGGATCGTTCATCCCCTGTCAGCAAATCAAGAACACCTTCTGGCGGATCTCATTTGTGCCCAATAACAATAAGTTATCAGTTATCGGCCATCATAAACCGTACAAAGTTAAACGAAACGAGGGATGATATTTTATCCGCGTGTTCTCAGCTGTCGATATATCGGTCTGTCATAAATCTCGACCTAATCCCCCAACAAAATTGGTGAGTGACACATCGATGGCTCTTTTTATCTCCGATAATATTTCATGTCCTTTCTTTACAGTCTTCTTATACGAGTTGACCGTCATATAATAGAAGCTTTAAAAAGGGTAGTTTGACATAAAATTAGCGTTAGTTCTATGTCGTTCTAGATCAGTAATGCCATTGAATGCTTTAATCTTAAGGACTTCAAACTCTGATAAATGTAGTCGTAATTAATGCTAATCTGAAAGATTATCAATCTGAAGTTGATGAACCATATAACTCTTCAGATCCTTTTCTTGTCCAATATCAACTTAACTGTAAATATTTGAATACAAATCAAGGTACTTATCGTGGAAGAAATTGGAAGCGCGTTAATTTGTATGTGTTAGGAGAGTTATTTTGAGTGACTCCGTTTGAAAATATCATTAGGATTTTTAATATTAATGATAAAGTTTAGTTTATTAATAATTTGTTCGATGGACTCTTTGATGAGATAGCACCTGACAAAACAATTACATTTGAAAAGAGAAATCCCTCCATGATTAATTAAGAGTATGATTATTCTCAAAGATAAAACATTCATTGATCCCGAGCACTGGCCGTACTACAAAGGTATAAAAGATAAAACGACTAAGGCGATTAAAAAAGAGTTTACATACGTAAACAATTACTTTCTGCAGATTTTTTATAACTTACCACGTGCAAGTGAAAAATTTATAAAAAAATTTGTGGATGATTTAATTTTAGTAATTCCAACCTCTGGCATAGAAGAAATTATAATGGTTTTCAATTCTTTCGACCAACATATAAAATTTACAGTTGAAAGAGAAGTGGATGGTGGTGTACCGTTTCTAGATACAAAAGTAATACGGCAAAATAATAAGATTGTCTTAGATTGGTATCAAAAACCCACCTCTTCAGGCAGATATATAAATTTTTTGTCAAATCACTCAATTAAAATTAAAATTAACTTTATTAGGCAAATGAAACACAGAATTAAAAAAATCTCACATCCAAATTACATAAATAAGAATTTACAAAAATTAAAAATTATGTTACTTCAAAATTCTTACCCGCAAACTTTGATAAACAAAATTTTATTTTCTACTATTGATTACTTACAAAACGATTGTGCGATTAATCAACAAAATTTAAATTCGGTGAATGTTTTAGACAGAGTGGAGCAGCAAGAAAACCATGATTCTCAAAGTAATCATAATTCAGAAGTATCTCGGTTTGGATCTCTTCCAAATATTACAGGTTTGGCAACAAAATTAATTAGAAGTTTTCAAAATGAGGGTATAAAAATAGCATTAAAAAATTTTAAAAAGGGTTCAAATTTATTTAGCAAATTGAAATCAAAAATTCCATTACAATATCAATCGAATGTTGTTTATTCTTTAAAATGTGATACTTGTGAAAAAATTTATGTGGGACAGACATCGCAGTGGCTATCCAGTAGGATAGCACTGCATAAAAGTGATATTAGAAAAGATAGAGATCGATGTTCATTAGGAGAACACGTAATTAGAAATAATCACATAATAAATTGGGAAGAAGTCAAAATTTTAGAAAAAGAGAATGTTACAAATAAACGTTTGATTTTAGAAATGTACCAAATTAATAAAAGTGCTAACACAATAAATAAAAAATCGGATACACAAAATTTGAGTAATATTTACACCTATTTATTATCAGAAGAAATATTAAAATCATAGTAAATCGGCAGGCATAAATTTATGAAAAATGTGGTGGCTATGTTGCAACTTTCATATTTTGTCATTAATCAAATCTGTAATGAAACTTCAAATTCAATCAAATTATATAAGTTATGCAAGATTTGGAAGATAAAATTGGCCCCCTTTATAAACCTCAATTTCAGTAAGGTTACGAGTTACATGTAGTTTTAGGTACATACTGTTATAAATGTTGTAGAAGCSCTGAAGAAGATTTAAAATAAAATCGAAAGCTTGGCAAAGAAAAAAGAGTTTACATAATTTTAACAAAAGTCGAATTCCCCTTAAACCGAAGATTTATATATATATATATATATATATATATATATATATATATATTATTATATAATTAATATAATGTATAATTATAATATAATTATATATTAATATAACTCCAATAAGAAAGATAATTTTGAGACCTTGCTCGAGTTCAGTTTGGTCGATGAGAGGAAATGTAATGCATGTAGTTCAGATAATATAAGTCGTGAGATGCTCTTCCCTTATTTTCCCGATATTTTACCATTGCTTACATATCTAATAAATACTTGTTTGTTAGTTTATACGGCTCCTAACCCATCCTAACTTAGTCCGATATCTATATTGCCGCTAATGTGGAAGGTTTTGAAAAAGGTTATAGTACTGCAGATAAAAGGGCATCTGCAAAAATATAATATTTTTCTGTTTAGACAATTAGGCTTTCGACATGAATATAGTTGCCCTTCTTACAGTTGATGATATTTTACGAATCACTGACGGTGGTAAGTGACGATTTTGTGTCATATGAACTAGTGTCCTTTGTGGTCCATGCTTAACCAAAGCGGTCGTATTGAGCGTCTACAGAAATTTTGTATAAGATATATTTACGAAATTATAAATAATTTCCCAGTTACACATAAGCTAATATTTACAGCATTGAGCTTAGCGTACAGACGTAAATTATGTTTTTTGCCCACCCTACATTTACCACAAAATTACTTTATTCACTGATGTGCACTCGTCGAATATCCGATTTGGTGAACGTTTGTCTTCTGCTGACCATCATACTGCCTCATTTACTAGATTGTTTTTGAATGACATTTACCAACGATTTAGAGTCAAAATATAAAGCGAAGTACTGTTTTCATTTGATGTCTCGCCAATTTGTTGATTTAGATGCCTATAATTATTAATGTCTTTTAATTTCAAGTACAAGATTAACAAGCAGTTTACCGCCTTCTTGGTCCTGTTCTTGTAGTTTTTCCTATTTGAAAATAAATGGTTATTATTATTACTTAGCCACGAAATCCCACTAAAAAAGAACAAACTAGCCATTGATATTATCGTAAACGCTTGAATTACAAGTTCTTATGTCGAGAGCGCTCGTTTCATGTGAATTGAATTTTAGATCTTTATTATGAGATTTTACGACTTGTTGATCTAATTAAGAGCTTGGCGACACTAACCATTTATTGTTTCTATATAAAATCCATGATTGCGTTTGTGTTCAATCTTGTCTTAGTAGGCCACATATGATAGAGCTACGCAGTAATCGATCTCCAAGTTGGTGACAGCTGGATAAAATCAAGCCATCCTCGGGACAGATGATCAAGACATTGAGTGCGTCACTGGGGTGTGACGTCAGGAACGTTACTATTGGTTACCGGCGACCGCTTAGTGCTATGCAGAAAGCTCACGGGGTCCTGACCCAAGGGTCGCACATGGCTCGAAAGCTCAACGAATGCATGATTTAGTTTGGATGGGAGCACAGTAGTCCTGTCGAATAACAGTGGGTGTCACTGCCAAACTCCCACTAGCATATACATTGATAAGTATATACCCGAAGACACCAAATTTTGTTGATTTTTTTGTGGTCACAAAGCTTTTAATTTTATCTACATGTAGATGTTACTGAACAAATAATCGCGCTGAAAATTGCGTGCAGTCTTAATCACGTATATTAACAATTCCACATTGCGTTTTGTTCAGCGAATCAGAACTGAATTGTTGCCATGCAGTTAACTACTAATTAATGAGTTACAATTAGCGTGATATATTTAAATGCGTCCCATTTAAGGTTACAAATACACTTTGTATTCAACAGGAACACTAATACAATGCTTTCGTACTGGAACTTTGATAAAAGAATACTATTTTTAAAGGAATAAAACTGCTTGTTATATGTGCTTAGTTATGTAGGTACTTTTGACTTAGCTTTCTTATACGCTTGATAACGGGACCACTACAACATCTCACGAACTTTTTTGAGATACGCACTATTATATTTCCTATACTGAATGCAGCGACTTCTTAAATCATGTTAAAAGGAAAGAATATTAACAAATTTGATTCTGAAAGTACAATAATTGTAAAATATGCTTAATATACTTGTACGGAGCTTGAAAATATGCTAATTTTGTATACACACGGCACTTGCATAAGAAAACTAATAGAGTCCGACCGAAGGTATTTTTTAAGCCGAAGTTATAGCCGAAACCGATTATTTTTGTCATAATATCAAAAACAGTCAAAAATACTCAAAATTTTTATTTTTATGACTTTTACAGCGTCTTAATTTTCGCCAACAATTCGCAGAAATAATCTTCGTCAACCTGCTATTAATAGTTTACAGCGACATCAAAGAAACGAATTCAAGCAACCACCAGTTTGTACAAACGGTAAGACACACACTATTGTACAGTTGTACATATTTTAACGAAACATTGAACACAGTTATAAATAATAATTACAAACAAACAATAAAAATAAATAAATTATAAATAAAGAGTTATGATCAGTGGGAGTTGTGATCAATGAAAGGGTCTTTTCAGATTGTTAGTCGGTCGGAAGTCGGATATTATCGTAGGTAAGCGAAAGAAGTAAACACCTTCGGTGCCGCCTCATTGAACTCAATTCTCATCGAACACAGAATCCCACCGAAAACAGTTTCGAATGCACCCGAAGAGATAAATAAATTATAAATAAATAATAAATAAAGAGTTATAGTCAGTGAGAATTATGACTAATGAAGGAGTCTCTATATGAGATCCGTTTCATTTGAGAATTGTGTTCACTGAGAATAGTGTGGTCTGAGAGTTATCATCAGTGAGAATTATGACCACTGAAGGGGTCTCATCCCAACATCTCCGACTAAATTTTGACCGAAGCCGATTATTTGCGGAAAGCGGCCGAATGTGTCCAGAGCCGAAACGAAGTCGATTATTTGGTCGGATTCTTTGGAACACTTTATTACAAAAAGAAACGGAAAAACCGTGACAAATAAAAAAGGCACAGTGGTCAGGCTTTATAGTTAATCCTTTACACTCTTGTGAATAGTAATTTGCATAGGTTTAGTTGTGATACAAAACGAAAATCCATAAACATAATTTGATTTATAAGTGAAAGGATACAGATTTATTTATTTTCACTGGACCTACTCTTCCTTAAAAGAAAGAAAGAAAAGAAAGTTAGCACAGGGGATCCAAAACTAAAAACAGTTGCGGTGAGAATTAATAATTGTTGAAAATATATTCGAGTTGCTCACATAGAGCCTTAGGTAATGGTTTTACAAATGCCTTTATGACAGTTATTGTTGAGGTCAGTAGCAGACCAAATTAAAATTTGTAGATTAGGTGTCTGTTTGTAAATCTTATTGGTTGAAAGATTTAATGATTTTTAAATATTATGGGATAATTATATGTGCGAATGGAGGCAACTTGGCTTTCTAATCTAATTGAGCAAGTTATTGTCCACATGTCGACAATGGCGTTGGCTTCGATTAATTTAGTGATGTCAACAATGTCGACAACGTAAACGGTCACTAAACAATAATTGAATAGCATTAAAGATTCTGTTTTAAAATTAAAGGTTGTTACCTACGATTATGTACCTAGATATGTGGTCTCACTGAGCCAGTGTTCTTTAATACACTTCGGCAAAAAAGTTGTTGCTTGTTTACCGGTGATTTTAATTAATTCAGATATCAGCTGCTTGAAGTTCCTGTTGCATTTCCTACCCGTCATATTTGACACATTTACAGTCTCACGCTTGGGAAGAATCCGGAAGCACTCGTTTTATACAGATCACACATACGCTACTACATCTACACTAACACAGCCTAACTTTTGAATTGGGTATTATCATTTTTTTTGAAAATTACGTAAAATTAATCTTGAAGTTCATATATATCGTACGCCATGCTAAAAAAAAACAAAAAAATATTTGTAGGTAGAGAATTTCAGGTCTGAAATTCGAATATTAGGAGGCACCGCCAAAACGTTTCTATCCAAGGTTATGCAATTAGTGACGTCAAGTGTCATGTAAACATTACCGAGGAGCGTGCTGTTTAATTTACTTCAGTCAGTACAGCTAACAAAATTTTTGTAACCGTTCCTCGAGATTATCAACGTATGAAAAAGTTGTTTAAGGCCCCTAGACGTGATATGCCGAAATCGCAGTTTTTTACTGTTGTGAAGATCATCTTAATTCTTACTGTAAGTTTTATTATTCTTTTTGGGGTTATAAGTGTTTATCATTCAGTTTCCATTTTGTTATAGCTTGAAGAGGATATGAAAAATTATATTCGTTTTAAGTTGATAGAGGGAAATGTTATAATAAAGAATGACGTTGTTCTCCATATATTCGACTGTTAGCCAGACCGGAAACGAGCCGAAAGAACCCCGAAAGTTAATGGCAATTTATATTTATTCTGACCTATAGAATAAATGTCAAGTTTAGGGTACATTTTTGATTCTTACATTTTTATGTTTACAAATAGTATGTTTCCAACAACCCACTGTGATCAAATTATCAATGCTACGTTAATTTGATAAAAAGTTCACTTATGCTGTTGCTTTTACGTTCCTCATCTCCGCTGCGTTCAACCGCTCGTCGCTGTACACAAATTCCATAACAATGAACATGCCTTCAGAAGTCATAACTCATAAGTATTTCACTTTTTCTTGGCGTAGTTTAATTCGCTTGTCACAAAATGAACGCAAACAACAAACTAATAAATTGACGGGCTGAGGCTGACGCATGACGCGCTGACCCCAGATATAAACAAGCGGCCATTTACAAGACACCTGACGTCACGGCCAATATGTTCGCGTTCTGGTGGTCCCTTTAAATATTCACATTTATAATGTTACAAATACACCTTACGATCCATTTTTTCGAATTTATAAGCTGTCACAGCTGTTTTGTGGATTAGATGCTACCTATTAATATGCAATTTAATAAAATATAAATACATGGCAAATACCCAATTGTAATTTGTAATTGCTGGATTACAGTTGGACACCAATCGACTTTGTTTTTCAGCGTTCCATGCTTTATACTCGATATTTTGTAGTTGTTATTGTTCTTACACTCTTGTAACTCATTGTGTTATATCTGTGTTCGTATAAACCCAACAGTAAAAAGGACCACACTATCTAATTCATAAAATAAAAAAAGTAAAAAGTAAAATAAAAATGTTTAAAATCTTCTCTAACAAGTTAACAACAACATTTCTGCCATTAACGTTGTAGATCGGTTGCGAACCGTCTTATTACCACACGTGACCAAATTATTTGCGCGAAAAATAAACTACTGAAAATTATACGCCTTCAGAATAATGCACGACTTTGTGTTAGTAAACAGGTGGCTAGTGTTGTAATTGTGTTAGATCAATATACATGATCTCGAACAAAGGTGAAAGCGCCCTCAAGCACCACTACCCATCTATAAGCTTGGGCAAACGAACAGAATAAACACATACGAAATGAACCAAATTAGGATCGCCCCTTGAAACAAAAAAAAACAACAAGAAAACAATAAATAATCACGTCCTTTATCTGTACACAATTCCATATKGCAGCTCATCCGAGGGAGCATAATAATAGAACCGAGCTAAGCCACTAACAGACAGAAATATCTAAGGAAAGCATCCAAATGATTGGGTACACCCTGCAAACCTTCCCAATACAATCGTCATTTTTCCGTAAAATGTGCTACGTCAGAGCCCACTAGCAACAACCGTGTTACCCCTCCAACCCAGCGTAGATGTAGCCGGCCCGGGGGTATATCCGGGTGCGGCAGAAATGCCTACCGCACGCTGTTTCAATCAATCGGTTAAACACTGTTGACGTTAATGGCTAGTGTAGCTCTTAAGGAAAAGACCAGCTGAATACACTATACTATATCCATAGTCAAGAAAAGACGTTTCTATCTATGATTTACAATGGATAGTTTGTTGGATAATTTTCTTGTAACGGGCGTCCATAAAAAAGAAGGGATCAAGTTACCCGGTGATGGTTTATGGTGTCGTGAACGTACGTGGTAGTGGTAGTGTAACGATATTCCGTGATTTGTAAATGCCTCCAAAAAATCAACGCTGCCCTTATTGACCACAGTAATAGCGTGTAAATTTCATGAGCGCAATAAATACGCATGCGTCAAACGGACTAAACATTAAATCTGCATGAAATTATGCAAACTAACTTAACGACAGGCTCCACTTTTGCGTTAACAAGAACCTTGGCTTGCTTGACCCGCTATTTTTATGAACGCCCTATATTTTTATTACCTATATTTTAAACAACACCAGTTTGTTTTAATATGAAATGCTTCATTTAGTCTATAAAATGCTTGTTTTGTGTTTCGTCCTTCTATGCACTGAAACACGGTGTATAATATTGTCATAGTATCAAATATATCCTTAAAAGAGAGCTTGGTACTAATGTGAGTTAAGATTTTTTCTTACTAACTCATTAAAGAATCTTGTTTATATGCTTCCCTTTGTTTAGACTCTTGTCTATTTGAGCTACTTTTGTTTGTTTTCATTTCTGTTGGCATTGAACAATTTTATTTTGCATTGGCTTGCTTTTATGTTGCCGTCTATTTTACTGGTTTTTAATTTATAGCTGAATTAGGATTCATATCACAGTAGATATGATTAATACTGGACTACTTTGTTTCACTAGTGCCCAACACTTGAAGAACTTCCGTTGCCTAGGCTTCTAGAAAATTATGCTATGTAACTATGAATCAATATGAAACACTTACGTAAATTCATTTATAGCGTGACTGTTTACATCAGAAAATATATGTATACTTAATGAGTGTAAATTGAGATTCTCCTACGGTTCTAGTCAGTTATAAGTACCACACAGTTATTTTGATTGACCACCTACGTGATAAATCTGTAATAGTGAACAATATTTACCTTTTTTGCAGGGCTTTGTTTGGAACTAATTCACAAACAATTTAATTTGGGTCCTGATTGCCCAAACAACTAAGGTTTTAGCGTAACCTCCAAATTAAATATATATAAAGCTTACGAATCTTGTTACAGTTAGTCTACTAGTTACTAGTTACTAGTTAGTTTTCTTGCTAAACAAACAGGCATTGTCATTTATTTTTATTTACTGCCGAAATCATCTGTTAATGTTTTATTTTAGGTTCCATGGTCTTTCTTAATAGCTTTTATTTCATATCCAGCTATAAATTTGGTAGAAAATGATCTTAGCAATTTCATTACAATACTTGATTCAGAAAATACTTTATCTAATTTAACTAATTTCTTCTTCGCCGAAACTTTTGAACTCAATGGTTATAATTTTGCGATGGGGTGGAAGGCGCAAGTCAAATGTGGTAATTCTTATTCGACTAAGGTAACTGATAATCATGTAGTTGCATTCAGCTGTTTCAGGTCAAGATAAGTCGCTATTAAATTATATGCGCCTTATTGGATTTAGCACAAATCCAGCTACGGAGTATTTGCCAGCCTTAGGCATTAAGTGTTGTAAAATCTAACCAGAAAGGAATCATAATTCTAGTAATAGATGAACTAGTTCCTCCATTAGTCCTTAGCAATCATAAAGGAAATATTTATAACTGATAGAACTGAACGATCGTTCGCGACAAAAAATCAGACCGTGGAGAAATATAAACGTAAACTATTATTAAAATACTGGAAGCTGAAAATACCTCTGTACATATTGTTTTTAACTGATGAAGTTCCACTAGCCAGTTAAACGGATTTCAGTTTCTTGTAAATTGCCAATTCGCGATTTTCATTCACCAGTCCAATTAATTAGGACCGAACATATATTGAAGTATCATCCGTAGAAAACTGCTTGATCACTGTGTGCTCTCTTTCTGGGTAAATCACCTATGATATCTTTTGCCATTTTACAACAGGCTTTGCACTTGTAGAGTGATTTTTTCACGTGGAATCCACGAAGGTCCACAATTATGCATTTATTGAGAAATAAATTATACCAAACCGTTCACTGTAATACACTTTTACTGCTATCAAAACTATTTTGACAGAAGCAGCAAAAATTTGCATTCGCATCCGCTGCCGCTTTCTTTGGTCTTCCTACAAAATGTTTCTTTTTCTTAGACTATAAACTTTTGAAACATATTCTTCCAAAGCATATATATCAAAATGTGTATTCGTACGTTTCATGTAGTTTTCTAATGCAGAGTGGTCTGATCATAGTCTAATAAATTTCATTTTAAAAAGTGTAACAAATGTATCTCATTTTAGAGCCTACCCTATTGTGCTACTTATTTTCATAAATAGTGAGTTTTTTCATACTATTTGCCAGAACTGGACAGTATTCAGTTTGAGCACTTATTTTCGTTACTTCGAGTACATTTGGAGAACTTGTACTAGTACTTGAACGGTCAATATAAACTACTTTCGAACAGTATTTAAGTACTAAGTACATACATTAACCTACTATGCTTTTTAATCCTTTAAAATGCTGATGTGAAAGGTGATCGATTGCCTTATAGTAACCATAATATCACTATACGGTTTGCTCAATACACCAAAATGTCTTGCTGCCGTATCACGATGTAGGAGGAAAAAGGCAGACCACATTACATCAGATAAATCCGATTACATTTCCTTCGAAACTTAACAACCTCATTCCGGAATTAATTAGCCATAGGTGTTTATGCCCGATTCCTGTAACCGAGCACTAACAGCTGCCCTAATCTGGATGTAATTTTCAGCTTCGATTTGGAGGCGAGCAAATTTGTTTAGGCTCCAGTTAAATAAGTTGAGGATTAAGTACTTTGGCATTTGTATTTCAGAACCGTGTCCCGTCGCGTTGCTTGGCAACATGTCGTATTAAATCAATGGCCAGACTGGGTAGATGAGGAAGTGATGGCGCGGATGAATTAGTGGTGTTACTGGAGGCAGTAATTATTGTACATTAATACAAGGTAGTGGCGATGCATGAACTGATGCTTTAGATATTGGGTCGGCAATAATTAATTTTGATTAAATGGGATAGTTCATAGTTCGCACATGGCTGTAGCTACAGGTCCTAATTACAGGATTTAGATGGCTTTTATACCTGACCTTTAAACGTGATGAGCACTGTAGATAACCTGTCATGGGACATTTTTCACGTTTATCATAAAACTATAATAGAATGTACTAATATTGCGTTCACTCTGTCTTACATAGCGGCATCCATGTTCGAATTTAATTCTACTTAGATTAAGGTGTGAGGGAAGCTAATAAATAACGCAATAACACCAGTAAAATCACAATATAAAATCGATCAGTGTAACGCAAAAGTGCAACTAAAATGAAAGCTATCTTGTGTATTCAGCTAGATATAGCACATCGATCCTGTAAGTACACTGACACCTGTACACGAATTTTTCTGCATGACCTTAAAGTTTATTTTCTAATTTACATTAYTTAAGCTTTCATATTTTTATTGAATGCATCATCACTAAATTGCTTAAATACGTAGATAGTTGTAATTGCAAATTTAGAATCTGTAGATGTTAGAAAAAGCTGAATTTATGGTACAGCTAACTAGGGCGATTTCCTCATGTTATGTGGTTGAACTGTTGAAGCGACATACGTTTTTGTTATGGGACACAGATTATCTATGAACTCAATACAGCAATTTAAAACACGTGGTCAAAAAAATCTAATCGAAAAAGTAATCTACAAGTGAAACTTGCACATCTACTTACAACGATTGAGCTTCTTGCTCCGATATTGAGTTTGTTGCTTCGAATGTACCTTACGATTTCGTAGAGGTAAATACTAACTAAGTATACCAGGTATTGATTCCCGTTAAAACATAACATTCGTTATATCCGGCAATGAATAATATGCACTTGAACATGGCCAAATAATCTAAATATGCAATAAAGTTCAGTAGTGTTTCCTCTAATTTAGCATTTCAAGTGAGTATGCAGCAATGTTCCTTTATTTGTTATTAACACAAATACATAATACACATCTAATATACAACATCATAATATGCTTAAAAAATGCATACATACTTAGTACTTGTTCCATAAAAATAATGCACTCATACATACCTGCCTACTATCTAATGAAGCGAACACACAACGTGCGTGCGTGTTAGACAAAGCTAGTAGGTCCATGGCGGGTGGAGCTTACCGTGAACAATAAGACTGTGTGTGTGTGTGTGTGTGTGTGTGTGTGTGTAACTCATGACCCATATATCAAGCAAGACATTATTCAAAGCATAACATGTAGGATTTTTGTTGCTTATGCCAAATTTGTACGTCGCCAATATCCAAATGGTGCAGTTTGGAGAAAATATGCTTTAATATGATCTTGATAAAATTTTATGCACAATAATCCTGAAATGTGCAAAAAGTGGAAAAATTAATTGGCTTAATTAAAATTCAATTACCTAGATATGCGCAGATCCAAAAGCTCACACCAGACATATTAGTAATTTAGAATTTGCATTTACATAAAATCCCTGTCTTGATTGCGTCTATCGAAATCTTCTAATCCCTTACAGGATACAACAAATCTTGTTATGCATCTGGGCAAATATAGCAATTTGTAGGTTTAGCTATACTTTTTTATAATATGCCAGTTTCCAACGTACTGTTCTGAACTCCATTTACGCTGTGATTTTTAATTAAACATAACACACTTGCATTAGAAGTGGCAGGGTTTAAGTTGATTTAGTATCCTCAAAATAGAAGGCTCTGGTAAGACTTATTGGGCTTCTAAATGGGAAAGTACACGGATAGTGAAAAAAGAAGATAAGAAACTACTGGGAGTTTTATAAGCTACTTCATTACCGTCAGAGATGCTACCTACGTGCTCTGTATGAAGCGCAAAGAGAAATAGAAAAGTAAATTTGTAAAAAAAGTGGTGTGTGGAGGATATTTATTTCCATAATTTCCAAGGAGTGTTAACTAAGTTAGTGTCAGTCATGTCATGAGGGTCAGCAAAAGAAGTGAGTTAATTTATAATTATTAGAATATATGCTCTACTATATTGCATTATTGTGATGATAAATTTAATCTGTTCATTTCTGTAAGTACAATAGTAATTTCTTAATTATTAATATTTCAGTGCACCCCCTCCCCACAATCATAAACATTAGAACCTCATTAGGATCAAATTTGTTCTTTCTTATACGTTACCACAAAATCGATCATACCAATCCTATCTTATTCGTTTTACGCAGTTGCTGTATTAGATAAAACAATTGCAGCACTAAATATAATGTACCAGAGCACAACAGTGATTATCACAAAATTTGAGTGCAGGAAATATCTACAATCATAACAACAATTAAAATTACTGCAATGTTAATTTATCATTGCATGTTTTGCCTGCCGTTCTTCCCTACATCACCTATGTAATTAATAAGTGTAATTCTGGTAATAGTCTTAATACTGTACCCAATACGTAGTAGTTCCCATCCCCAAAATTAAAAAAAAACCTTCAGAAAACTAGGACCTTAGGGCTATTAGAATGCTGCCTAGTCCTTGAAAAAACTATGGCTTCCTAGTTGTTGCTAGACATATGTAAATAAGTTTAAGCCACTTTCTTGAACTCAGTAAAGATTTCGAAAGGGGTATAGTAAAAGACTGTACCTTTAAACAATACCGATACCGATAACCATTGTTTACTTGCAGCTACCTTACATCATCTTGGAATAGGTGTTCATGCATTGAAGTTGCTTAGAAATGATCTGTCGCATAGGGTTCAGATTGATAAAATCGGTGAGGTGCGATCGGAACCCATTTGGTGTAACTTGTGGTGCCCCACAGAGATCTATTCTGGATCCCTTGCTTTTTACCGTGCTAGTATCATTTAAGTGATTCTTTATTGACATGGAAATAATATACTGGATACAAAGAAAAAACTTGAGGCAGAGTTAAGAAATCTATATCGGGCCTCAATTATTTTAATTTGTATGTATCGTGCTTTCCCATGGTACACTGAGCATTCTGTAATCTCAACATTATTTATAATACTCGTCACCTGCTATGGTCATTTCTCTGTTTAATTTTGTTGACAGTATTTATGGGCTTTGCTTGGGTTACGGCGATTGCAGTCGTACAAAACTATTGTTTACGCTTAATTTATGAGCTAATCAGAGTAGGTATATCATGTTAATCACAAATTCAGGTTAGTAACTTTGTTAGATATGAAATCATGTAGAAAATTACATGCTGCATTTCCTAAAGTGATTTTGGATAAAACTTCGGCCTATTTAAAAGAATAAGTTAAATTTAGGGCATATGTACATACACAGTATCAATATACACAGAAAAGATATATTGTTGATTCCAACACAATAGCACAACCCTGGTTCCTTTTCCTACTCAGTGTAAAATACATAATTATGTCCCTGCAAATCTAAAATTAATAAAAACTCTATATTCCTTCAAGCGCGCAGGAAGCTTTTGTTATCCAGCGAATACTATTGACTGTTTTTTGGTAATCATCGTTTTATTTTATGTAGCTAAAGCTGTGCCAAATTTCATTTGCTTTTCAAATTACTAAATTTTCACTGTTGTTTTATTTATTTATAGTTGCAAGGTATGCGTACAGCCACCTTTGCCTGTTATATGCATACTACACACTTTCGGTTAAGTGGAAGAACACTTGACATTTTTAAGGTGGCCGCTGGACTTCGCAGTTTTGCAGTAATTGTTAACACCATTGGGAAAAAAATTGTCCCAAATTTAATCATTCGGTGAATTTTGCAGTACCAATTGTCGGAAATTAGAAATATTATATTTTTTATATCAGGAAAAAAAGATAACTACATCTGGTTACCAACCCGGAATGCCTAATCAGTAAAATAGCAACAGTGACAAGCTTTCTCGCACGCGAATTTGCGACACATTAATAGATGTTATCGAATTTGACACTTCCACCCCGGAATCCGATATAGTAGACGTACATCAACGTCATTTTAAATTTAAAGTGGGACCGCAAGCGAATCCCGGCCGTCTTGTACTTTGTCGAGTTATAAATTACGTAGGTACACAGTACACATCGCATTTGTGGCGGAAACGCGAATACATCAAACTTAACCCGCATTTGAAAGTATTTTTACATTCGTACACATCTATCTTCAGCCGCGAACCGAATTGGATGTGAAAATTTAAGGCATTCGTGTAATCCGACCCTGGGGGCGAATGCCATTAAAGTTTGTGCAGAAGTTTTATTAATTTGCAGCAGTCTGGATTGTTTATTTGGGTACATACTTCTAGGTCTGTGTAGGAGGCGGGTGTTTACAAAGGCCTTACTAAATTCAGTTCACGTGTACTTTCTCACCATATCAATGAATTTATTAAAATGAGGAGCTGTTCTAAAAGGCATTTTATTTATAGAAAAAGGCGTTCGTTTGACACTAAGATTTATAACTGCAGCTATTTAAATGATAAAACTTAAAAAATAATTGATTAATAGACATTTTAAATACTATTAAACGTAATATTGGGTGTGGGCGGAAAATAAAACAAAATTAACTGCAAAACGACTTAATTTTTAACGTCTTTTTGTTCACACAAGGAATGCTTCTTTACAACTTAAAGCATTTCTAAAGACTTCCCACTGTGTCGCACCAAACGGCTCCACCTCGGAGTGATATCATAAAAAAAACCATTAAAATATAAACTGTGGAGAGAATCTGCAGCTGTACAGAAATATAACTCAGCTATTTTGCCTAAATTAATTGATTTTTGCACTAAATGCTAAACATAATCCAATATTTAATATAAAGTTCATGTTCATGGAGTTGTATTTATTTGTAGGCTTATGGAGATTTTTGGAAAGGTTGATTAGTCGGTGTAACATGAAGCTAGTTAAAGTTAAAAAAATATCTCTTACTTTACCAGTAAGGCAAAATTAAATTACTTTTACACTAAATTAATCATGTACCAGAAGGCGGGATTTATTAAGTTTGTAAGCTTTGTAAGCTCTATAACATGGCAGCTATTCCCATTTGGCGTATAATATCTATTCTGGGTCATTAACATTGTAGTCCATCGTTTAGAAATATACGGGGTGATCGCCCAACTAGCAACTGGCAGCTTTATAATGGTCAGGCAAACGTTTATAAAACAATATTTATAAAAAGTGGTACTCTTATAAACATTGTCACAACGTTGATAGAATGCTTAAAGATGCAAAAAGGCGCATCTTTATAAAACATTTTGGTTATATACAGTATCCCATAATGGTTTCAGTAGGTGTTACAGAACAGTTTTGTAGATAGTTACAGAGGTGATATAAACATTACTATAAATCAGTTACAAAACGGTTTTATAGCAATCTATTATAAAACAGTTTTATACATGTACGGCATTATATATTATGCGACAATTCTGTTGCATTCAGCATCCTCAAAGCGATCTTTTGGTGTTTTAACTGATTTGGCGGAGAATGATTTATTTCTTAACGATTGGGTAAAGTTGCAACCCATATTCCTCTTCTGTAAAATAAAACATGTCCTCAGACCGAAATATATACCGTACCAGATGACATAAAATATGCGTAGTATTAAATTGTAGTCACAAGAAACTACTACCAAACAAAATTTTCTGTGAGACATGCATATACGTGTACAAAATTTTTAAGCGCTTCAAAAATAATAAGTATTTCATCAATTTAAAAGAATTATTTACAAATTACAKAAAAATGTTTTTAATCATGTGGCATCTTAAACCTATCTGCACTGATTATAAACAGCATTTTATAATCATTTTTCTTAGAAACACAACTTTTGAACATTACTTTTTTTTGTAAAAAAATAATTTTTAGTGGGCTTTATGCAATGGCGGCAATATATGTGCTTATAATCATGATAATAATATGGCTTCCTCTGTATAAAGCACGATTATCACAGAAGGAATTGCTACATAACAAATTGTTTTTTTACATGTGCCAAATGAAGACTTAATACAATAGTTTTGTAGGTGTTCACAAGATGACGATTCAGTGTTGAATAACACATATTTAAACCCTTTATAAAATAATTTGTCTCCACTGGGAAAATGTTCTATAAAAACTTGTGTAAACCTTTATACAATGACTATAAAACGGTGCTTAACACTGTTTTATAATTTTACTGTGAAAACGTTCCTAACACTAAACTATATAACAATTTCGTGTGCTGAAGCTGAATACTCGTAGGGTAATAGCTTATAAAATAAAATAGACGTTGAGGAACAATAATAAAACAACAATAAAGCAAATATGCCCTGCTATTTGGAAATTATAAAATAATTTTGCTTGTTGGGCGACACATCCTAATTCTCTTTAAATAGACAGAAATTTTCAATATTTGCAAAATCAGGTAAACGTTTGATGGTAGGAGACACTTATCTTACAATATATCATTTGAAAGCGAGTTCGAAAGGTTATTGCACAAACGAGTCTCGCCATGTAATTAGTTTTACTATTTTCCACTCTTTTATGGGGTAGTAGATATGTAAGTACAAGTTCAACAGTTTAGATTCTGTTCAGCAAAATACCATTTTTTGCAAATTTAAGAAAAAATTATCTTTACTACAGCTTAAAAATTAAAAAAATGTTGTTTAAAAAGAATAGTAGTAGTAGGCTTAGTTAAAATAATTGGGCAGCTTGCGATCAATCCTGGAGAAGCTCTCCACAGCCACTGGCCTTTTCTTATTCGTATGAAGGAAAACTACGAAGCTGTACAAATTTAATCCTCTATAAGATGAACACTCTCCAGAAACTCGGCGAAGATGACTTCGACAGAAGTCTTCAACTGTGAAATCTGTAATGATTAAGGATATTTGCTTCAGCGATGAATGGTCGTTCTTTTTGAATGGCCGTGTGAACAAGCATAATGTGCGCTACTGGGGTTACGAATATCCTCTTATTTTTGAGGTCATACGTAAGTTTATCAGAAACTGAATGTGCGTGGGCTGGCGTACCTATGACGACGTAATTGTAGGTTCAATTTCCATTGACGAAACGATGTATGATGGAATATTTATAGAAATGATTCAAAATGTAATCAAACGTCGGACGAATACTAATGCAAATTGTTTTACCACCACGATGGAACTTCGCTGTATTACGCCGTTTATGTGCAAAGTTGTGCAAGTCATAGATTTCCAATCGTTGGACTGGAAGACGTGAAACAATTGAACGCCTGTTACGATCACCCGCTTTGACCGATTTGGATTGCTTTTTATACAGGCGTCTAAAATCCATGGATTACAAAACACCCCACGACCTTGTCTGCAGTTGGTTGCGGTGCAGACAGCATAGCATAGGCATACATTTTAGTTTAATAATTAATTTAAATTTTAATTCAAACAGAAACAGTGAATTTCTTGAAAACATTAGTAAGTAGTGATTTAGAATAAATAATCTTAAAGTTAATAAAGTTACTTATTTTAATATATATACAATTATAATTACTGGGTTCTACACGAAGTAACATTTTTATGTAGGTATATAAGTATAAATTGCTACGGCCAGATGGACTGAATACGGTCCTGAAGCAATAGCCTGCACCCTGCACTTGGCAGTGATTTATGAGCCATTGATGGGTATTTTCAAAAGGTATCTGTAGTGGTCAGTAATCTCATTATTGGCGTTAAACTATTTTTACCTATTTTAACCTATCTGAAACTATAACCTGAAAATTTTTGTAAAGCTGTTGCTTTCGGGGATGTTCTTCTAATGTTTGCTCGTCTGGCACATATCTTCATTTGCACGCTGACGTCATGTATTGGCGCAATTTCTATACTTTTTGAATGCATTGTAAATTTGATGTTAATTTAAGTGATTGACCATTTTACGAAAAAACTGAAAAATACGGGTTATTTATTTTGCTTTGCTTCATCAAATTCATTATTTAAAAAAATGTAGAAAACCCTATTCACTCTGGTCTACTACACTTAAGTACAAGAGAGTAAAAATACAGACCCGCGATGATATCTGTTATAATATTTTGATGAAAGTAGGTTATGACCCGTACAATGTAATTTAATACCAGCAACAGTTCATACCCCAGATGTAGGTAATTATCGCAACTAAACACGGCTTACAGCTAATCTAGATACATTATTTTATAGCTGCATTCACTTTGTGATGTTTTCTATGAAAGAGCCACAAGAAAAATGATGCCGTCGTGCTTTCAGTGATTTCAGTTTAGTGGATAGCAAGCATCGAGCGTGCTGAAAGCCATAATGGGGTCAAGGCCCCTAATCCTCCTCCCTGAGTGGCATTTCACCCTTCCTTTACTTGCAGGCGACTTCTGTCCCGAAACTGTGCTCTCCAATTCTCCCCGCAACTCGAAGTTAAACACAAGGAAGCCCGAGAAGATTTGCTCGAAGCCTTTTCTGTTTTTTCCACATTTGCAATTCTCACGTTGCCGCCTTGGTTTCGCTTTTTTGCCAGCCCTTACAGTGTGATAACGCAAACACCGGAAAAGTCAACCAATTCTAAAGAAGTATCAGTTCACGCCGGCGTTTCTCTTAGAAATTTGAATACGAAATACGTTGTTCACGTTTTGCGAGTAAATATGTCAGTAGCAGAAACGAAACTGATGTTTATGCGGAAAGATTTTCGTCATTCTATTTACTGCCGTTTTCATATGATATCGATTGCACGGAATCTATAACTTGTAAATCATCATTTAAGCCAGCACGAGAAATAATTATCGATTAAAGCAATCAGCTTTATCAACAATTATTTACTAAAATAAAACTCTTCAAATGCATACTAACTTTATTACAATGTAAAGATTAATTATAACAAATGGAACAAAGGTAAGAAATTCATTTGTCAGCATTCGTTTACAATCTTTAATAATAATTCAGGATCCGGAAAGCATATTAGCCCTGTATTTTACAATCTTTAATAATAATTCTTGATCGGCAAGCCATATTAGGGCTGTATTTTGATGTAAAATTTTAATCACTATAATTGCTACATTCAGTTACTTGTACATTATTTAATGGCCCAGTTATTTTCTTTACTTGTATCAATTTTTCGTTGATCGTTGTCGCTTCAGTTGTATAACATCATCTCCACCTTGGACCAGTAAAGTAGCCGATGTTCGGTGAAAACGATGCATTATAGTAGGTTGAGAGAATTAGCAATATCGTGTGGTATTTTAACAATTCATTCCCACTACTTGATTAAAAACATATATATTTTTATAGAAAGGAAAAAGTTCATAGAATGGGGTCGTCCCACAATTTTTTTTTATTTTACATTTAAAATGTTCATAAAAATTGAAGCACAAAGACATTTTTTTGCGATTTTTTCCGGTTCTTCTTTGCCGAGAAAAAAATGCGAAAGTATGGATTTTTCAGTATCCGTTTCAAATGCCTCGATATTCCGCCACGGAGATGACGTAAAAGGTTCGCATGCTGACGAAAGCGAGAAACACCAATAATAGCCAGTGCTGTAGCGGCATTGCAAGCAATATTTGTTTACATTTTTTTTGAGCTGCGTTGCGTTGCCAATGTGGGCAAATTTTCGGGATACCGTGAGGAATGTACTCGTAAACTGGCATTGTGACATTGATACCTAGGTCAACTTAAATCGTATTTGTGAAAATAACTTAAATCATCCTTCAGTCAGTTTATTCTATAATGAACAGTTCAATATAATAAGCGCATTCACTGGCCTTTTGCTTAAATACGAAAGCACTTTAACCATCGAACCTGCTTTTGAAGTAATGTTTTTATTATGAGGAATTAAAAGCTTGATAATGTTTAGTTTGTATACTTTCGTATGACAACGATATGATAAATTTTGAAACTGTCAGAACGATCTCTGGCCATCGTTAGGAAGAAAACGGTAAAGTACCGCTGACAACATCACACGTTCGCACGTGCTGCATGTGTCACATGTGTAACGAATAACCCTAACAACTGTAGCCATGCGTGTTTGTTCACATAGTTTGGTGAAACTTTTGAGTGTCGTTTTTGTCAGATTAAGTGGTGGAGCAAGATGTCGAAGTATTTGGGTAATCTGTTGTTTTTTTAATGTCACAATGGCTTACGTTAAGAAGTGTTTTGTTCCGTGTTGTAAGAATACTACTGCTGATGAACAGTTAGAGGTTATTCCTATGTTTACATTATAATATTGACGTTGACGGTTATACTTATACCTTCGCCCTTCTCTCTCACTCCCATTGTATTATTTGTATTTCTCTGGCTATTTATAAAACTGACAACAGTGAGCATCTAGTTATCTAGGAAACTGTAACAATGCGCATGGCGGAAATTAGGAACCTTTTGCGTAATGGTTGGCGAATTTAAGAAAATGTTTGAAACAGGGTAATTTTTGTACCGCCGTTTGTTATGAGTTGAATAAATCTGAAAGGAAAATAGATGCGTGGCGCTAGTATTCATGATGTAAGCAATAAAAGGCATAGATTAAAACTATCAAATTTTAATGTGCGGGACGACCCTATTATCCTGAATATTATTTGTAACAGCAATAATTCGACTTCTTCTTGTCTTTGAATCAAGAATGGTAACTACCAACAATTCTTTTATCACGCCTACAGTCTGCAGGCACGCGCCATTTCAATAATTAGAAGTATGGAAGTATACCCATAATAAGGTATCTATTTTAAGTTAAATAATTTTTAATAAGTATGTTTTATCGACTGTATATTACCGCTTCTTAGGCGTATATCCAACTTCTTGCTTCTTTAATAATGTCGTCAATATTTTGCATTTGCTTAAGTCAATAATCGTTCTTAGTAGATAATCTGGACTTTAGCAACGAGTACTCATAAGTCGACTGTAACGTTGACGGGTGGTTCTCACCAAAACTCGAGATACGTGCCGTTTAAGTTTTAACAAAAATCTGAAATTTATGCTAACTATTATTTCCTCGCAAGGTGTACACGTCCAACCCAAGTACTGAATTTTGACTTTACGTTGTAAATCTTTCTAACAATGCGGGATGACTAGCCGGCAATAAAGTGCAAATTAAGAATTCCTCGTTTAGTCTTCATCTTCAAAACATATGTTGTTCAACAAGTTTAGCGTGTAAGGACGAACAGGTAGAAATACAAATTCAAATACTATACAGATATGCACTTTATTGCTGACTAATCGTCGTCTGTCTCACCCCGCATTATTGGCAAGTGAAAATTTACTATTTTGGTTGCACAACAATACATTATTGTGGTAATAAGTGTCAGTTATTACTTCTGAACCACGTATATAGGTACACAAAAAATAAATAAAAAATATTTAACGTCCCAAAGATCATTCCCTCGCTATGACTCAAGTTTAAATAGTAATACTTTTTTATGTTTAAATTAACTATTTCGAAAAAAAAATGAATTGTAAATTTTTGCTAATCGATTAAAATTCAATTGTTTTTTTAAAATATTAATTTGTAATAGAAAGTAAGTAATAATGTTTTAAATATTTTTTTTACACTTGTCTAATAAAAGAGAATCATTTCCTCACGCCTTTACTAACAGATAATTCATGAACATCAACTTTTAAATACAGTGACCCTATAAACCTGTACTTTTAAAAATGGCGAATTCAGCTCATGCGCGAAAGTTTCTTTTGCACAATGCTTTAATTTTATTAAGTGTTTACGTTTCTCACTTTCATTACCTCACATCCTAAAAAAGAAGAGTAACTAATTTGAATCTAATATTAATCACAGGGTCAGTGAATTTTTTGAACAGGTAAATTTACACAAAAATACAAATCCAAGGAAATGTTTTGTTGCGAGTTTTTTTTGTTCATGTTTTATTTGATCATTTTCTCACCGTCATTCCATTTCGATTGGTACTCAGGAAAATATGAATTATCAGAGAATGATTATTTTGGCACGATCAGCTTGGTTTATGTTTCTTTACTTTGGGTAATCTTACTGATTTATTGTTTTAAGGCTCAGTGTGCCCAGATATCTTGGGTACCTATAGGCGCCAAAATAAATTTGCTATATCTGCATCATTAACCTTGCTTTGTGATTTATATTATAACATGTTATAATGTATGGAAATATATTTTGAAATCAGAATAACAAGATTTCTATAAATTAAACATGGTATTATGTTTGAAGGTTCAACAATTGCTTGTAAAAAGTCATTCCCTGACCTAAGGTGTCATTCACACATATATTTTGGGTAGCACTAAAGCATTGAAGTTTACTAACATTAGTACTACCAATTATAAAGAAAAATCTTTACTAGTTCATTCAATATTTTTTTAAAGAATTTATTGAGACCAAATTTCGTGGACTTTCGGTAAGTACCTTTGTCGATTATCGAAAACCACCATCGAGGTTGCTTTTCTCACTTTCACATTTGCGTATAGCGGTTAACCCCTTAATACACTAGAGATGACACGAGAATCCCTTTAGTGATACAGGCTCCCTGATCTGGCTGTAAGGGTTGGATTAGCGCCAGATTTTAAACAGGGTAGATGTATAGTAAAGACAAAGCTTCTCGGTATATAGCGAGTATTGTTAGTAATGTAATGTAACACACTATACACTGTGTGTTATATTATATTATTTTACATTATATTGCATTACATGACATTACATTATTATGGTATATAACCAGCATCCTTGGAAAATTAGGTCAAAGGTCAGTTGACAATTGATGTAATTTTACAAAGATCTCTTGAAACAAAACGCATTTTCAAAAAAGACTTTGAAGGACCTTCAAAATGAGGTATTATTCGACCCCTCTTTCCTGTTCAAAAATTAATGGTATGGGTTGCCAGGGGTAGGGGGTTATTTTGAACATTTCGAATGTTATATCACAAAGTGTCCGCCTCCGAAAAAAGGCGACCATTTTTCAGGATTTTATTTTAATTTGTCTCCCCTTAGAATTATTAAGTGAAACACCTGCTATTTAATAGCAATGTAGTCATACTAGGCTGATGCGCATTATGCAAGGTTTTCTGAAGCACTATTAAAGATTCACTGGAAGTCGGCTGTGTACCCTTAACGACAAGGAGCCGAAAATTAATGGTCTCTCAAGAACTACAAAGCGACCCTTATATCTCATGCTGTTAAGACACCCACACACACAAGCAAATCCCTTTGCGAAAAGTTAAACACTACTGCCTGCTTTTTAACCTGACCAAACCTAGTGTTTGAAGCGGATATCTTTATGTAGTATTCGTTAGCAGCAGTAATGAGAACTAACATATACTGTAATGACCTAGCGTCGAACTCGGATAGAGGCTCACAAAATATCATACAATATTGGGCCGGCTGTTTTCTACCGGTTCCCAATAGATTTCGTCGATTCCTGAGGGTATCTAAAATATTTCTGCAGTTTGTCGGAATTTTCAAGGCAACTGGGTAACTGTAAGTAAAGTACCATTATGCATTAAGATTTTTTAGTAGGTGCCACATACTAACCTTTCACATTTTGTATATTTAAAAAGTATTAGAAGAAGCAGTATCTTTTATTCAAGCAATACTAATCGAGCCCACTGCAGAATCAATCTACACCAGGGATTTCGAATTTAATGGAAGAAAATAAATCGTTTGGTTAACATGGAATTCTGATTAAATTCAATTGTAACTTCAAAACGTATGGTTCTAAGTTGATCATGTTCCAGGCATATCACACGTTTCAGCGGTGTACTGCCGATATAATTGATCTAGCATGTAAAGTTTCCTATTGGCATACTTATGTAGGTACTACTGCTCCTTAACAAAGTGCTCGAATAATTCAACAGATTCAAAAAACGATCACAAACAGATTTATTATAAATTGGACAGGACAACGTTAGTCAGATCAATTAGGTGTTCATAAGTTAAATAACAGAAATAATCAAATAATTCTTTAGAACGGTACGACTACAATATAAAATACTGCTTATCGCACAATTTACAACAAAAATTGTTGACATGACATGACATGCAAACAAAATCGAGCAAAATCTGTATGCCAGACTTTAGTTTCGGGGTTTTCATAAGCAATATTACCGATGTTATCAGTTTCTAGGTTCTAGTAAATATAATAATATACTTTTACAGTCCATCAGGCCCATGAACTTTCTAGTGTACAATATACGAAATATAATTAGTAGTGTAACATATTCCGGTCTCTCCTACCGAAGTAAACGGAGGTTAGATTTTAGAATTACATTTACGGCGACCTAAGCAAGTTTTAAAAGTTTATGCAGAAAAGTAGGAACGAGTACGCGTAATATTTCGAGAACGAGACCTCTCGTCATGGATTCTCATGGCCACTCAATGATTTCTTTTCCAGAACGCAAGATTGTTTCCTTCCTATGTTAAGCCACTGGAGTTCATTTTGTTTTATACCTATGGTATATGATAAGTAAAATTAAATATACAAATCTACCAAACCGATAAATGGCAACAATTGCAAACAGTCTAAAGACACGTGCCCACATAAATTTAACGACAACGACCAGTCGTTAATTCACTTTAAGTATCTACCTAACAAGTAAATATTTTATAACAAGAATTAGGCATCGATTTTATACCGCGTCTTTCCCAAAAGACTCGTCGACATCGCGTGATCCTTTCGTGGATCGCCACATCACACGAAGACAAACCCGCCCCCTCCCTTGGAACAAATAAAAGTCGTGCCGATCGCAAGTTATAAAGGATATGTGCTATTCCTCCAGGACGTATCGATCCCCCTTTCCCGTAAGTGCGGTGTGCCTTATCCGACCTTTGGTTTACACCGTCCCCGAATTGTATAAAAATACCGAAGAGGTTCGCGCTGCATCAGCGATGTGGGAATTGCAAATGCGGGATAAACAAAAAAGGATCGAGGTTTGATCGTGTTTGACTCCGACGCGACGGTTTGAAAGAACACGATGCGCAGGTGGCACGGTTAAAACAGAATTACCGGAAGAAAAACACACGTATTTCTTTTTGTCTAATGGATTTTTTGGTTTTATGATAGTAGATCCTTTGTACGATTTTTTATTAATAAAAACCGCCATGGTATAAAAGAGTCACAGATCGTAAAAAAAAATTAATTCAACTTACTGATGTAATATTACTGCGATAATTATACACTCATGGCAAATTTGTCAAACACTTAAGACTAAGATCTACATCCAGAAGATGTATCATGTTGGCGATGTATCCAGATTTTGATGTAGGTGTATGATTTTATTTTTACAAGGCTTCGATCTGTCTTCCTTTCACCGCCTAATAATAGGATATCTTTTGTATGTCCAGTTTCTTTAAGTTCTATAGCTAACCTTCATTAGAGTTTCAAATCGTTCAGTTTCATTGAGTTTCTCTACAGTTGCAAATTTAAATGAAACTTTTGCTATTAAATTTACATTTTAACCTGGATATTCAAAGGTAGTTCAGATTGGCACAAAAGGTTTCTCCTTACCTTTATGTATAATTTTCATTAAATTAATCAAAACAGCACTGACACTTAAAGAACCTGCTTTGATAACGCTTTTTGTCATTTATTTGGAAACAATTTTTCACAAAAACAGAAACTAGGCTAAGAAATGAAAAATAATTACCAAAATATTTTTGTTAAGAACGTTTTGCTTAAATTATTCTATACTTTTGACTTAGCATGTATATATATTGTTATAAAAAACGATAACAATTTTGGAGATCGGTATCACGGCACATAACTGCTTGTGGTTCTTTTTATTTAGATGTAGATCTTTTCGACATCATCTTATTCCGCTGAATTCGGTGAAAGCTATCTCATATTGAACCATAATTTCTCTTAGATAAGTAATAACCTGTTGTTCTTAAACTTAGATATTGTTTAACTATAACTTTTTTAAGCTGTACGCACACAAGTAACAAAAAAGTTGTCTCTTACTTAAAAATATTTTTTTTCCTGAAAAGTTATTTATTTATTAGCCCCTTTTCCGTATAAAGCTTACATGATCCTAGTGCATTCCAGCTCCGCTTGTTATTTGCAACGAGCACTTTATTTCCATTCAACACAGAATTTCATGTCTGCGTCCATTAATTTTACAGTCATTGCTGATTTGACCGCAATTTGTACCATACAAATTCAATGCTAAATTGCATCTATATTTTTGTGTTATTAGGAATATTATTTGAAGCCAGTGTTAGTTATTTTGGCATAAAGTAGTTATGAATAAGCATGAACTATTTTGACAACCACTTCACGTCAAAACAACCTATCAAAATTATAGTGTTAAATCACCATGTAGCAAATAATAATTAAACCCATCTTCCTTTTGCAACAAGTTCACAATGGAAAATATAACTGTCGGCAGGCGAACGCTGCCTTCTATCTTGAGTAACATCAAAGCTAGTCATTTTAAGCTAGGGTAAGTACCCATTTAGGACTTTTTTAATAACCGCTTAAGAAGCTGATTTCTACACCAAGTCTATATTTATATTTAGAAAGACAATTTATTTATAAGACTTCTTTAATAAAAGAATATGATAAGCCGGAGCTGCACCTTAAATAGTATATTATTAATGATAATACACAGTTGTACACATGATTACGCTCTCGCATTAATATAGTTTCTGATCATAAAGCTACCAATCAACTACAATCACCAGTTTGTTTTTCGCATGTACATCATTAACACTCACGTTCTTTTTTTCAGACTAATGGGTTTTTGGGTGAAACCACTGCACTGGTGAGTAAACAATGCTTGTTAGAAACTGATTACTAGAAATTGTGCTTCTCCATTTATTGCACCATAACCAACCCGCGACCATTAAATTTTTGTTGCCATCCCTCATTTATATGCATAAATCCAGAATGGGAAACCGGAATTCTATAATGGAATGTAAACACTTTAGGATGGGCATATTCTCTTGCGGCTTTATTGCACTGGATAATTAATTTTTTCGGTTAGCGCCATCTTGCATTAATCCAGAAATCAATGGTCGGTTATAAAGTTCGCCGTTCAGCAATTTCAGCAGTGTACACATATTGTACTCATACTCTTAAGGAATTGCTACGCAGCGCTTTTAGGCGTAATTTTCTATTATGACTATAAATACAAATTAAGTGGACTTTGTTGTAATTCTGGGATATAAAAGAACTACTATATAATAGTAGTTCATGAATTTTTTTAGTTAATATTATTTTGAATACAAGCTACTTGATTATAATTATAACCATTAGGTTTAATATAGTTTAATATGAATGTCTAAAAAAGGTCACGTGTTAACGGTACGGGCTCAGCAAGCCTTTTAACAAGATGGACTAAATCAAGTTGTTATGGAATGATAGAATTTCGCAACTATATATTAATACGCAAAAATTTGTCTTAGCCAACTTTTTCATAAACTCCCTTGACATATAGCGCTCTTAACATCACGATGTCTTGAAAGCAATATGAAAAGAATGAATTAACTTATTATAGATACAGGGTATGGAAGATACGTCCAACATATTGTAGACATTAATTTTTATATCAATAGTAGAAATGCTGTTTAGCATCACTTTCTAAATTTAACAATATGCAAAAAAGGTAAAAAAATCACGCTCAGCACATACACAAAACCGTTATGTAGAGATAACTACATTAACGATTTTTAACAAACATAAATATTCAGTAAAACTACACCTTCATCCATTTTTGAACGAAAATAAAAACGTTTTTTTACGTACCAATCTAATATACCATCTTCCAACACAACACAGATTTCAAAATTTATTATAAAAATTTAATATTATTTCACTAAATGGCAGTAATCGTATATTAAGAAACTTATTTTAAATAACATTCTTAACCAAGAGGGTTCGTTAAATAAATTCTGAGCTATGTTAACATTTACATTACGTAAACACAAGAAATGGTTAGAAAATGGGKACTTGCATGGTATGAWATTAAAATAGGCCATAAATATAATACAAACAACGTCCAAAACATAAAGGCTTTACTTGAACGTAAACCCTTTAAATATTGTTTAAATGTAACAATCAAACCACCTACTGATTCTTAGGCCTTTAAATAAACAACTATCAATACCGTAGACAAAGATGTAAAGAAGAAATACTCTCCCACGTGACTGATGTAAGTACTATACATAAACATTATTTGTTACATTTACATTTATCTTTGATCATACGTGGAGAAGGCCGCTTGGCGGGTGAAATGCTGTCATTTGATTTTGCTAATAATGGAAGATTGGATTACTCATGAATAGAGAATAAGATAATGTTGAAGAAGAAAAGTCATGAAATATTTTGCTTACCTTCATGTAGGTACACCGAGCAAGAATACAGTGAAATTATTAATTTATTCAGATCTACTACCAGGGTTGGGTAATTACGCGTAGAAAACCTTTCCCTACATTATACGTAGAAAACATAGTAGATAACGTAGAATACGTAGAAAAGGTCGAAAAGTCACGTGATCGCTGAACACCAATGGCGATACTGTATTTCTTTTGAGGCTAGATCTTATTGAATTCAGTTTCAGTTGTGTCGGTGAATCTGAGCCAAAATGTACGGCGGTAGGCCTTTACATAACTTGTGGAGTGATCAACTTTTTACTCCGCTTAAAGAAAATAACAAAAATATTGCTTTATGTATTATTTGTAATAAGAAGCTGTAAACACTTCTCAAAAAAGGTTGATAGCACATAGGTAAGTACAGTCTTTATTATTAATATTTCGTATGATATTTACGACACAATATTATAGAAATTACTTCATAAATATCAATCGTTTCATTCATGTGGACAGCATAGACATCATAATCGAATGATTTTTAAGTTTCTATTTTTCCTCTTTTTAAAAACTTGGCTTTATTTCTTTAGTAAAATATAAAAATGAATTGATATGCAAATTCAAAATAAATAGTATTTGTGAAATAAATAATTACTTTTTTGTGTTTAGGAACGTATGCAAAAAAAACGAAAAATAAAAAATTCGAATAATTCGAGTCCAAAAAAAAGCTTCTTCGAAGAACAATATTTCATCAAGCCAGAAAGACAGAGCTGATGAACACAATACGGATGAAGATAATTTCGAGAATGAAATCAATGATGAAAAAGAAAATCATGAAAACACGTCCACTTGTACGCTATTCTCCGAGTCTACCGTTCGTGATACGGAAATAAATGCTGATGATGAAGAAACCTATGTTCAAACTCCAAGTACATCAAGATCACAATTAGCAATATCATCAGGTAAATTCGACAACTTCGTTTACAAAATGTCTAAAAAAGAAATAGAAGAAACGAATATTGCCTTGGGAGAATTCTTCTTTGGGTGCAATATTCCTTTTAGAGTAATCGAATCAGACCGTTGCAAAAACTTTTTGAAAAAACTCAGACCTGCATATAAGCCTCCTGCAAAGAAAACATTGTCAACCACAATATTGCACAAAGTTCATAATAAATGCATTTCTCTTGACTTTACAAATAAGGATTCGGTTATTTTAATTGATGGTTGGAAAAATTCTTCGAACAATACAAAAAATATTGTAGCTATGATCCATGGAGAAATGGAGAAAAAAATGAATTCGTGGGATTTCACGGGCAGCTCTGAAACCGGCGATGCTTTAGCTAAAGTTGTAAATGAAGCTATTGAAAAAGCAAGAGAAATGTATGATGTGAGTCCTTATGCGATAATTTCGGATAATGCTTCTTCAATGGTTAAAATGGGAAAACAACGGCTTGTGGCACTCCACGTGTAACAGCTACAGTGCAAATTTGTTCGCAAAAGCCTGCATTAAAGAAGATCTAGCTGGAAAAGTTAACACAATTTTAAAAGTCTTGAAACACCCAGATTTGGAGAAAGCCATTTTAGATAAGGGAGGTAAAAGAATTGTATTAGCATGCGAAACTCGTTAGTGTAGTTATAGAGATTCATTTCAATGTTTGAAAGATAATCTTCTTTTCATAAAAACTATTACCGCTGAAGGAAATTTCAAAGTAAAACAAAATGTGACCAGATATGTTTTTGATGATTACTTCATTATGCAAGTTGATGATTCAATAAAACTCCAACCCCAACCGGGAACTTATAAACAAGTGCCAAAAATCAGAAACCTCTGTAGCTGACGCAGTTGAACTTTGGCTGAGCTTAGAACTACCAGAAGGATTCCCTGAAATAGAGAATATTATTGTTGAAAGATTAGAAAAAGTAATTAACCAATACTGTCTTGCAGCAAATTACCTTCATCCTGTTTACCAGGGAAAATGGCTTTCAAAGAATAAGAAATATGAGGATCTCGTAGAGATTTTTTTATTGAAAGAATTAAGTGCCAACAGCTTAAACAGTTTGCAGAGTTACAAAGAAAAATCTTACATTTTTAAAATACTATCTGAGAAAAATCCGCTAATACTTATTGGGCTATCGCAGAACGGACTCATCCAGAACTTGCCAAACTTGCATTAAACTTGAATAGGATCGACAGCGCAATTGGAAAGACTATTCTCGAATTGGTCATTTATTCACGATAATTTAAGGAACGAACTTTCTCAAGAAAATTCCAAAATGCTTTTTCATACACATTATGCTTTGAAGCTGAAGGACTCCAATATTTGTGAAGATTATCGAAATAGATTTATATCAATAATAAAGTTTCTATCACTGAATACTATGGTTATGTTCATAAACTATGTACCTGTCAAATCAAGTGATTATAGTTTTTTAAGTTTTTTAGTTATTTTTTTGCTGAAAGTTTTCTTATTTCTCAATAAAAGTGTTCTTTTTTATTTTTTGTTTGTTTAATTTTCTACACGTCGTTTACGTAGAAAACTGAAATATATAAAGATGTAATTTACTAGGTTTTCTTCGCGTAGAAAACTGCGTAAATAACGTCACGTATTCTACTGACCCAACCCTGTCTACTACCGATATCACAAGAAAGGGTACATAAGCAAGATTTATAACCAGTTTAGTGAAGACAGGCATGTAATAAAAATATTTTCATCTATCCTAACATTCCAACCAAGCACCTATAGCTCTCAAAGCGCAAAATTTAATTCTTACAAGCTAACAATCCTCCAGGAACTGACCAAAGTCCATCCTCGTTTTGAATTTTGCGTCAAAATCCAAATGGCGGATCTATTTGGACGCGAACGGTGTAACCACAGAAGACGTCCTGTTTTCTGAGGATTCTAGGTCAGAGATTGTAAAGATCCAATATTAGAATATTAAGAACCGGTTGCACAAACGTGGATCAAAGTTAACCCGGGTTTAATCCGCGGTCATTGCTGTAGCAACACCAATCAGAAAACCGAATTCATGTCGTTGCTAGGCAACGACCGCGGATTAAACTTGAATTAACGGTGATCCACGTTTGTGCAACCGGCCCTAAGTATTCGTTAAAGAAAATATCAATGGAGCGCGATATTTAAAATTCTTGCAGCAGGAAGTAGTTCTGAATTTTGCCATTCTGTCATGAATATAACCATCCGATTTCAAGAATATGATGGTGCCCATACCCTTTTTGTGAGATCTGACCACGAATATCTGGAAGCAGGACCAACTGCCAACCGAGGTCTTTAGACCTCACTTTTTTGGACTACTTTAAATGTGGGCACATGAAAGACAAAAAAGACGAAACCGGCAAGTGTCAAGGAGATTTTGTCATCTTGCTTGTGGAACGCGCAAAATATGTTTTTTAAATAAATGGCTACTTTAGATACTGGTCGCAGAGTCCGAAAATTTTTCAACATAAGAACTATATTTGATGTATGAACTGAAATATTTATTCCTTGTTACAGGCACGCACTGTACAATTTTAAAAAGTTTAAAACCATATTATTAACAAAGAGAAAACACAGTTTTTAAACAACGAACACGAGATTTTTAGATATGCTATTACCTGAGGGACGACTAGGATACAATTTTTTAAACTCCTTGGAACTAATTTTATTCATTGCAATATTCAGCTGTCTTGTATAGGAAATTAAAAGTGATTAAGTAAATACATTTTTACTTTTATACTTATTTGTAAAATTACAACCGAAATAATCAGTTTATCAACAAAACTGTATACGGAAATACATCGATAAGATACATTACGTGCCATCTGTTGGCGGAGAGTCCTAAGCCTTGCCAATGACCTTAGGGTAGGACGCATACGCATAGTCGCGACGTCGCGAGTAGTTTAGTAGTGGTTTGTTGTGATGCTAGACGGACTAGCCTTGCTAACAAGAACAGTTCGCTTAATCTAAAAGAAGACACCAATATACTGGACTGTCGGCATAGGTATGCAAACTAACAAGTTCTTTGAATTTAGGTATATCGCGATTTTAACGTTTTATCGTAAACTTTTGGCAAAACACCTTAAAGCAGTGTAAGACCTAACCTTCAAACACAAACGCCGGGGAATTCCACGGAACATCGCGCATTTCTGCCTCAGTTGAATTGCACAACGTTGATAGTAGAATTGCCTTATCTGTAAATTATATAATATTACTAGGCAAAGCTATGGATTTGAAATTATTTTCTTGCCTGAATTGATTGGAATGGGTAATTATTCCCGTTTATCAATTATCACATTGATTGAAATCGTATTAATTAATGTTTGTCAAACCACTTCTACAACTTGTACGTAACAATTAGGTATTAATAATATTATTAATCCTCAAAACTGTTTTTTCTTTAACTAAATATACACCAAATTATTTATTGTTACATGGTTATTATTTTAAAATCGGATAAAACATGCCTGCTTTCTAGCGCACAAGACAATAAGCATTATAATATAATCATTAAATAAATAGTCTTATTAATATGCACCCGCAGTCATATAATACATCTGGCAATGACAAATTTTGTTTTATCATTTCAGCAAATAACATTTTATTGCATGATTATTGTAAGCTTCCTCTTAAGAATTATAATGTATGAAACAATAGATAAGACGATTTCACTGACGAAACATAATAGAGCTAGCTGCAACTGCATCATTATACTCAGAAAAGATATTATGTTCGTCCCAAAATATAAGCACAATTTTTTCGTTGTTCATTTTCTTATTGTGTGTCTAATACTTATATAATGTATCTGTAGATTTAAAGTTAAAAATTTCCTTGTTATTTAGCACGAACTTCTGGGAAATTTAATTTTCTTTTAAATTTTATACTGCTGTTTTATTGATTTATTTATTTTAAACTTATTCAATTTCCACTTTTTTCCGTTATTCACACACTAGGATTATATATTTTTTAATTTAATAAATTTAAGTGGACACACAGTTGCCATTCTTTTTGAAGTGGTCATTGACTTTATGGTTTCGCATGTGTCAACACTACTGAACTAAACTAAACTAAACTTGTTGGTTGTGTACTAATCCAATTGTAGTTTGAATGTAATTTATGAAAAAGAAACATTATTTATTTCTGCATACTTTTTTTAATCGCTGCTATAGGTATTTAACCTGTCTATCTATATAAATATGTAATAGAAGGAACGTTGACATTTAGTTATAAATTTTGGAGAGTTAAATTAATTGTAGAAATCTAAATTATTTTGTATTAATTACACATGATGTACAAATGTTGAAGTGTCGTGTAACCGTATATCGAAATTTAATTATTTAATATTTCAAAACTTTAGACGCTGTGTTTTTTTGTATTTTTAAGTAAATGTTTTTCTAAGATACGGGCAATGGATAAGTCATTCCACTGTTTTGATAATGGCTGGACCACCTGTAAATTAGCATAACTGTTGCAAAAAGGCACACAACAATACAAAACCAATTTTCAGTACTAACAATCTAGAATCTAGAATAAAATAAATTATAATCGGCGGTTTTTTTAATAAAAAGCGAGAAAATGGATTCTTTACACTAACGTGAACTTTTTTTTAATAATGGACATTTGATTGTAAGGTATTGGCTAATGGTAAGAGAAGTCACAAATCATGGCCCTTTTTTCGAGCGCAGTTCCAGTTCACATTTCGGTTAACTTGATTCAATTTCGGCATTAAAATTTGACCAATTTCTATTTATGCTCGTATTTCTTTTACTATAACTCACGAAAATATGCTTAAACTTCTAACAATAAATGATTGCTTCTAAAACATAAAATGGTTGGGGTCTCTTTTTTTATTAACGTTGTTTGAAAAATGTGCTATGAATATGGCCTTAAAGAAATTTATCTACATGTGTTACTTAAAACCATTCCATTTTTTACAAATTATTTTGGAATAAGAAACATATAATTACAGGCCTATAAGCACGGTTAGAAAAGCTATGTTACCAAATATCGCCAGTCAAATGTATTGTTAAGGCTTGAAACCAAACTTTGTATCTTCGTTTGTTTTTTTCTGTGCCACTTCATTTAAAACAAAATTAATTCATTAGTTTTAATTTCGTTAGGTTACTTTTGTTACTCGCTTTAATCAATCCGATAAGAATTGCGAGGAACACCTTGGAATATCGCAAATTTAACAAATAAAGCACACCAATAATCACATTCACTAATCGATAGTTTTAAAAATTTCAACTTATTCAAAACAATGAGTGATTGGTTATTTTTCATTTTGAAGTTACGTTCATACACCATATTTATAGAATACAAATGCTTAATAGAATCATAAAATAGCGGAACTTTAGTTCCGCAAGGGATTAAATTATCTTTTCTATAAAGATAGTATATCCTTTGTTTGACACAAATCCTAAAAGGTAGTATCTAGTATTTAATAAGATATTCCTCCTTCTAATTTTTTATTCAGGTCAATTGAAATCCCAACAGTCCACTTCCCGAGCAGTATAGATTCGCACTCAATGGCTATTTTCGTTAGCACGCAAGATTTAACGGACTTCGGGGAAATAAAGATGCACACCCTAAATTTCCGCTTCCCTCCCCTTGCGTTAAAACCGACCTCTAACCCTGACTCGGATAAAATCACACAGCAGACATTTTGCCTTTTGTTTTATCGTGTTGCTTATACATCACGCCCATTTAGTTTGCGGAGGCAGTTTGTAACTTAGTTATTCAGCAATCTAGTCTAGACTAACCTCATGTCACACATGCACTTATACATGAACCGAATTTAATTTCACACCCCGCCGGTTTACGCCGTCAAAATCAAAGGGTGAATTTACAGCGCAACGTATACCGCCTAGCTCTTAGCGTACGTAGTTCTGGATAATCGGATAAATTTCATCTAAACGCAGTAGAGTCACTGTACTTGATTATCTGTTAAATTTAAACTCTAAATCAATAAAAACTAGTTTTACCTAAAAACAGAAAATCCTATTGGTATTTGTAAAACTTAATTATGGCAAGTCAAAACCTCAAGTGGCAAAAAGCATTAGTAAAAACTGATAACAATTCTATTGTTTCGCTCTCTTACTGGATATTTCGATCAAAACTGGTTTCAGCAAATGAATGGGTCATTTTTACTCATGTGTTTTATAACATTGACTTCTAAGTATCTAACACTAGTTTTTACAAAGCGTGTTGGAATTTTGGGGTTCAGCTAGGTAACACTAGCTTATACAGATTTAGTATCCATGTGGGTATTTAAATTATAGATCAAGAAATTTTTTCGCCGGAGATCAGTACTTAATACAAAACGAAGAAACAACGTAGCATAGAATATACACAAAGGATCAATATTGATGTGATCTCCTCTAAGTCTACATGATGGTTCACCACGGTGCCACGGTACCTCTTCCATAAGTATGATTTTATCAAATAACTGTTGCGAAATTAAATTTTCTTTAATTAATGTATAATATTGATAAAGTTTAAATTGATCAGTTTAAAATTATTGCAAAAAAATGTAACATAAATGAAGAATGAATATGAATACAGTGAATTTTGTTGTTTAAAGAAATTTAGATGTTTTGAACMCATTGTGAAAAAATTAAATAAATACTTTGTAAACAAACTAAATYTGATTTTTTTCACGGGTTTTGMCAGATAGATCTGACGATCACTTCGGCATAAGAGTCATTTTCAAAAAGCATCAAAACCATACTAGGCWCAGATGTGCAGAATTCYGTCCAGGTCCCTGATTTATACAGGGTGATTCAGAAGGAAGTGACAATAATTTGCGAAATGGTAGTATTCACAATTCTGAACAAAAAACTGGTATCGACGTATATCCTAAAGCGCTCCATTTCAGAGATACAACCCTTAGAAATTGTAATTAAACAACCACTTTATTTGCAATATCTAACTAATCTAGAAATATGCAAATTTGAAATTCCGGAAATCGTCTTAGCTATAAAAGGGCCTATTTCAGACACATTTTCATATTCTTACATTCACTGAGGGGTAGAAAACTTACAGGTAGTGACCCTTTTCGTCTCAATAACTTTTCATCCCTGAGTGGTTTCACGGTTCTGCCTTAATTTTTGAAATCTATCATTCTTCTTGCACAAAAAAGTTACTCTTGTTGTCGATAAGATTATCCGTTAACGATATTTTATTCGAACATATTCAAGTCACATCGGAAAAGCTATGACAAATGAAACAAACGATAGTACTGGCACAATTAAGTAAAATTTATTCAGATTCCGGTTTACAGTCAATCATGCCTAGTGTGCTTACACACGCTGAGTATGCCAATATGCTATTTGTATATGGTTTTTGCCAACGGAGTGCATCAGCTGCTTATAAAGAATATGTAAAGCGTTTTTCGGGCCGTACCATACACATTTACCATATCGGCATATTCAGCATGTGTAAATAGACTAGGCATGATTGACTGTAAACCGGAATCTGAATAAATTTTACTTAATTGTGACAGTAATATCGTTTATTTCATGTGTCATAGTCTTGCCGATGTGATTCGAATATCCCATTTCTGTTTAAGCATGTTCGAATAAAATGTCGTTTCTCTCGAAAACGGTTAATCTTACCGGCATACAATAAGAGTAACTTTTTTGTGCAACAAGAATGATCGATTTCAAAAATTAGGTCGGAACGTGAAACTACTAAGGGATTAAAAGTTATTGAGAAGAAAAGGATAATTACCCTTAAGTTTTGTACCCCTCAATGAATGTAAGAAAATGAAAATGTGTCTGAAATCAGGCCCTTCTATAGCTGAGATGATTTCCGGAATTTCAAATTTGAATATTATATTTCAGAAAAAGTGGTTAATAATTACAACTTCTAAGGGTTGTTATGTCTGAAACGGAGCCAGTTTGTGAATACTACCATTTCCCAAAACATTGTCACTTCCTCCTGAATCTCCCTGTATAGGGATTGTAAAATTTTGTTGTAAAAATGGTCAAGGTTTGAAGACCGACTTTATAATTTCCATAATACCAAATGCGCTTTGGACGTAGGAATTTCTTTTTCTGTATTTTCCAAATGTTTTTAATTTCTAAATGTTTAAGAATGTTTAGTTTTTTACCTTTCCCTTGCTGCGTAAGACTTTGATGTTATTTGATCTAATGCAATGATCAACATCAGTTTATACTTGCCATGTTTTCTTTAATCCTATTTTTAATGGCTACAACTAATTTTCCTATGTATACTGAATCAAGTTACACGCATCTTAGTTAGTACATACCGATTTCGTAAAATGTATTGGTTTTTTGTTAACTAGAATACACCCAAATTACACTTGTCTCTCTTAGTCTGTTTTATCCCAAAATCCATTGAGCCTATTTTTAACGCAAACACTAAAATATAATTTACTGCCATAAAAATATGTTCATTTCATTTACGTAGCATTGTATAGTATTCTTGTATTTTAGTTTTACATTGATTTTTAAGTATTCGGTCTGCAATGTTTGTACTTTATCCATTATTTAAAGCTATCTGTTTAAAGGTTTTAATTCTTTTCAAACATGCTAATTATTAAACTATAGAACCCGCAATGCCTAATTTGCAAAGACTAATTTGAATGCCAGCATTATTACTTTTGACTGTGTCGGTTTTCTATAAATTTCAATATGAATTGTATTATTCTTTACTGATACAGATAAGTTCAAAACAATTTTCGTTTAAGAATTTTAGAAATTCATCCAACTGCCTTCCAGTTACCGTCCAAATACAAAAAATGTCATCAAAACATCTCGTCCTGAATAATACTATCTTTATAATTTAGTTTTCATTGTATAGAATTTTTCTTTTTAATTAAAAATTCGTCATGAAAATTTTGACCAAGATTGGAGACAAAGGTGAACCTATTCGCAGTCCTTATATGATATGGCAAAGTTCACTCTAATGTTATTTAGTAAGTCATGTGGAGGTGTTTCTATGTAGAAGGGAAGTCATCGATCGCTTTGCGATTTTTGTAAACGGTGTTGAATTGCGGTGTGTTGAGGTTGCAACCAATCTGGGAATTCGTGTTCGARATTGATTTAAATTTTAATTTACACGTTATGCATCTAATTTAATAGCCTTTTGGGAATTTGAAATTAATTTATAATGTTACAAAACAACTGGATCGCAAATCCAAGACATTTCTCTGTGAAAGTTTGGTATTGTCGTGTTTTAATAATTATTGCGCGTGTCTGTATGCATGGCCCTTGTTTTTGTACAGAGGATAGAAGGCAAATTCAGGTTGTGCCCGTCTTGGTTTACTCTTTGCGGTTGGCCTCATGGTTGGATTTGTTGACAAGATGATAGTCTCCGGCTGCTTATGTGTATCACAGATTATTATCGAGTAAGACACCACTCATATCTGTACAATAAAATTAGTTCTAGAGCTGATTTGCATATTATCAACATTTGCCGAAAAGATATTCTAAAGATATTCTTTCTATTTCGATAAAGTTATTCGTAATGTATTAAACACACATTCTGCAGGCGTGAGGAGAGGCCATTGCTGCTAGATTTGTTGTAGCTTGTGTGCTTTTGTTGTCTTTTTTAAGTGTTGGGGTAAAAAACAATAAAAAAGGAGGAAGGGAAAACGGGAGGAATGCAGCCAGCCGCTGTTGGTTGAATTACATATTTTGGTTGCTTGGATTCAGAGCTAATGTGAACTTCGCCATTCGTTACTTGATAGTGACAATTCTTTTACCGTGTTCGCAAAACTGCAAAACCTACGGAGATCTTAAGCTGTCTTTGGAGTGGTACCTATTCGACTGATCGAGTTAAAATGGTGTTGGTGAATTTGCATAGTTTATAGGACAACTGGTCCCAAAGGTATTAAATTTTTGTAAATTTTTGGTAGGCGATATAGATCTGGAGCTGGTCATTAATCTTAATTTGTTCTTTTCCTCTGAAATCAAGTAATTTGTAGATTTTAAAATTTTTGTGACGTCTTTTTTGAACCAGTCTGTGGTATATAAATTAAATTTATAAAAGTTTTTTTGTGTTTAATAAATTATTCATTTTAGTTCGGTGGCAACGGTATTCCCTTTATCAATTTTATAAATAGTTGTTGAATTTTCAGCGCTTTTCTGTTTTATGCTTTTATTAATTTAAACTCGACATTTGATTCGTTATATAAATGACGTTTTTGTTTGTATTTATTTGATAACATATCTGCATACGTGGATTTTTCCTTTCTTTCTTTATTTGTTGGCTAATTCTGTATTGGTCACTGGTAAATTTTGGCTATATTTTAAACCTTTACTAAATAATTTTTGTTTTTGTAAATTGACTAAACCGTCATTGATTTTAACTTCACACTAGGAATTAACTGAGTTAATCCTATTTTCTTTTTGATTGTTATTTAGTGAGGTACTGTTCATGAACTAGAATTTACAGTACAGTAATTGTGTATGGGTTAACAGGCTGTGCTTGTAAATGTAAAGGACATGGACAAAATTCTGCTCATGTGAGCTCAGTATAGTTTCGTGTTCTTTGAAAATGACCGTCATATCGAAACGATCAACAGAGCTACCAGATAAACCACGTGCAGCATAGCACATTAAAACAATCAGCTTATTTCCAAGCTAATTAATCGATTTTAAAGAAACTGTCGAACCCATTCTTTCAATTTTTTCCCAACATCCTGAAGTATTACTGAATCTTCTTCTAAAGCATCCTGGATTCCATTTTTGTGTATTCACGTTTAGTTGCAGGAACAATATAAACTTAGCCTCAAATTAGGCAGAGAAAAACGACCAAGTTTCGTTAAACGAATGATCTATTCAGTCAGTGGTCCACCACGAGCAATTCACTCTTATTTGCAAAACTTTGATTTAATAGACATTATGCCAATTTTGCTAAAATCTAAAGCAGCTCTACTTTGTTGAAACCTTTTGGAATTTCGAATTAACAATTTTTCATTTCTTTTTATGTCAAGAGCAAGAGTATGCCTTTGACAATTGGAAAAACCGCTGGAAGGGAATTGTCTGCATTACCCAAGAGCAAGTATAATAGAGAATAATTCGCGATTAGAGACATTATAGCACCTAAAGTAATAACAAGCAGAGAAATATGTCAAGATTGAAATGATAGATGGCATCAAGAGCAAAAGATTTGTTATTTTTTATTAAATAGATACTTCTAAAACGGTTTTTTTGATGTCGCACCCGCAATCTTCGAAATAATTTTATGTTTTAGTAGTTGTCAGTCCAAAATGCTTTTTCATGAAACAAATCAAGAATGTATCSTCGCAAAACCAATTCAGGGTGTTCACGCTAACGGTCTACAATGGCTAACCTTTTAGTTTAAATTATGGTACAGTAGTTTTAATGAGAAAGTATATTCATTTTTTGAGAAAAATCTAATGGCGATAATAATAGAGAAAAACAATTGCCCATTAACTGACTGAGATATTAACTACAACTTCGTTGCTTTAAATGGAACGAACCCATTCTAAATAGCGCATTAGATATAGCACATTGAATTAAATAAATGAAAAGACTTTAGACATATTTGTTTTTGAGATAATATAACTGCTCTATCTTGCTATTCAGAATGGGGTAATTCCAAACAAACAACAGAGTTGTTGATGCTCGATTGTTTTTTTTTCATCTCCGAGGATCCTTCTCGAACAAAATTGATAAACTTTCCCATTTAAACCACTATTCTAAATAAGACCTGAAATAAAAATGTTAGCTATTGTAGGCTGTTTGTTAACAGTAATTATCTAACATGTAATATTTAAAAATAAAACGAATGACTGAATTGTACCCGAACACTTTATTGTTTAATTTCGATGTGTTGTATCAACTTTGCTATTTAGAAAGGGCTCCCTTTATTTAATATAACAAAATTGTAGTTAATGCCTCAGTCAGTTGATGCTGAAATTAGATTAGAGTCTTCTAGAAAAAAACCGCTGTATATTGAATCAATACTTCCACATCCAATTGTCAAATGACAWTTACGTTTTTATTTTTTATATGTACTATACGATTGGTAATCAGGTTGTGAGCATTTTTTCTCTCTACACATTTTTTCTAAGACAATCAGTTCTCGTGATATTAGCAAAAATATATAAATTTTTAAAATCGGTTTAACCAAATATTTCGAAAATTATTAACTTAAGAAAAAATTACAAGAGTGCTTTCTGATTAGAAATTTGATTTTCTATATAATACCAAAATTTAAAAAAAATCGTACGAGCAGGGTCCAAAATAGGTTTTTTTTTTGGATAAATTTTCTGACCCTTTTTGTGAGAAATTATATTTCCTATCTGATGATATTTTCATTTTTAGAATATATTAAATATATTCGGAGATATTTAGGAAAAACCGTTTTGTTTAAGTGACGCTTTTTTTGCTAATATCTTCTAAACAGTTTGCTGCACCGAAAATTTATACGAACTAATAATACTCGCAGTTATATTACTAATCACATACTAAAACGAAAAAAAAATAAATCTTTGCAAAAAGGGTAGTTACCCCCTAATTTCGCCCACTTGCCTATACCCTACTTACCCCACAAACAATAGGTCCCTTTGGGTAGTTGAGATTTATACAATTGCCAAATTCCAAGTTCATATATTAAGTCTTTCGAAAGTTATCGTGTCCACAAACAAAACCACAGACACACACACAAGAAATTTGTTTTTGCTCAAATTTGGTTTTTTATGTTTTCGACAATTTTAAAGCGAATGAGCAAATAAAAAAGTTTGAAAATGTTTTTCGCGATACAATACTTCCCATCCGTTGGATGTGAAAGTAATTAAGAAATTAATCACACTTAAAAACCTGTATTCTACTTCAGATAATAAAGTTAGCTATAGTAGACTGTTAGCCCCCATATGTTGGAAAAATCTGAGTAATACGAGCATAGAACCTAATTGCTTGATATGCATTTAAAGAGTATTTAAATTCGTCATAGCTGCTGATCTGTTGTTCTCATATTCTTAAAATGAGATAAAAAAGTGTTTATTTTGTGCTCTAAAACAGAATATATGGAAATTTTGTAGTTTACGCTGCATAAACTAACTAGTCGATAATCGAAATAAAAATTAAAACACTTTAGAATAAAATAAATTATTAGTCAGATGGCGGTGATTTTGAATGTTTCAAATGTTAATTWTGTGTTTCGGAAAAGGATGTCTGCGGACCGCGTTTGAGCCCTCGCAGTGCTTCAGTGGTCCGCGGACCCATGGTTAAAAACTTCTGATTGGAAATACTTTTTGCATAATTGTTTCAGATAAAAAATGAATCACAGTGGCAGCAGTCAAGGTCAGAGTGGAGTGGTACAGCCTCTTCTTACGGATCTCTACCAAATAACAATGGCTTATGCATATTGGAAATCGGGGAAAATAAACGACKGAGCTGTGTTTGATTTATTTTTTCGTAAGAATCCATTCKACGGCGAATTCACCGTATTCGCTMGACTTGAAGATTGCTTAAAGTTTGTAGAAAGGTTTAAGTACTCTGCAAGTGACATCGATTATTTAAAAGAGGTCCTGCCGGCAGTTAAAGACGAAGCCTTCTTCCAATACTTGGCGAGTTTAACCACGAAAGATGTCACCATATACGCAATGGCCGAGGGAACAGTTTGTTTTCCTAAAATTCCGTTGTTAAGGGTGGAAGGACCATTGATAGTATGTCAGTTGCTGGAAACAACTCTGCTGACGCTGGTGAATTTTGCGAGTCTCATGGCGACCAACGCAGCACGTTACAGATTAGCAGCGGGCAACAACATAAACTTATTAGAATTCGGATTGAGGAGGGCTCAGGGCCCTGATGGAGGTCTATCCGCATCGAAGTATTCATACATGGGCGGATTCGACGGCACGAGCAACGTGCTAGCCGGCAAACTTTTCAACATACCAGTGAAGGGGACCCACGCACATTCATACGTCACTTCGTTCAACGACTTCTCCGACTTGCACCAGGTTATGCTGGCTCCTAAGAAGAAGGGCGAACCGAAAAATTTGCTGGAACTGGCCGTCGGTTACAGAACTAGGGTCGAACCAATTTTCAATGCAATAGTGGCCGAAGCCAGCGACGGTGAGCTGGCAGCTTTCATTTCCTTCGCGATCGCCTTTCCAGATGGCTTCCTCGCCCTGGTCGATACTTACGACGTTAAAAAGAGCGGACTCTTGAACTTTTGTGCAGTGGCACTGGCCCTGAACGAGCTCGGATATAGGGCCTTAGGTATCCGATTAGACAGCGGAGATTTGGCTTATTTATCCGTAGTAGCGAGGGAATACTTTACCGAAATCGGCCAGCAGTTTAAACTTCCGTGGTTTGCTAACCTAACAATAATCGCATCCAATGATATAAACGAAGAAACCATCCTTAGTCTCAACGACCAGGGTCATAAAATCAATTGCTATGGAATCGGCACGCACTTGGTTACGTGTCAAAAACAACCTGCTTTAGGGTGTGTTTACAAATTGGTCGAGTTGAATGGAATGCCCAGGATGAAGTTGAGTCAAGATGTGGAGAAAGCGGTAATACCCGGTAGGAAAGACGCATATCGACTTTTCAGTGAAAACGGTGATGCCCTGATTGACCTCTTGCAACGTTCCTGTGAACCAGCGCCTCAAATGAAGGACAAGGTCCTGTGTAGGCATCCTTTCGAAGAATCCAAGCGAGCATACGTCATACCTTCAACTGTGCAACCTCTTTTACTACCGTATTTTCAGAATGGCAAGGCAGTCACAGGCCTACCTAACTTGCAGGAGATAAGGGAAAGGGTACAGCAAAACATGAGGACGCTAAGATCGGACATTAAGAGATACTTAAACCCCACTCCATATAAAGTAGCTGTCAGTGTTGACCTGTATGCGTTTTTGCATGAGTTTTGGTTACAAAACGCACCAATCGGTGAGCTATCATAAGAACTAAATATGCACTTCGTTTATGATACATTATGTAAGCAATTGTTTTCTTTTTAGGTTTACTGCGTGGTATATGATTTATCCACTACACACTGTTGTTTAAAAGATAGTATTATATTCTACGTATTTTGCATTTATACTCGCATTTAATGTACCTATTTTTGAAATAAAGGTTTGTTGAATTTGCAGTTTGTTTTATAGTTTACTGTAAAACTCACTGCACAATATTTAACAGCCTATAGGTATACATCTCATAAGATGCTTTGATTTAAGTTTACCTTGTCAAGATATTAATCTCAAAATTTTGGAAATAGCTGTTTAGGTTTTTTGACGTGGAGACATATGATGTTTTGTTTTGGGGTGTATTCGGTGTATTTCTGCCTATCTGCATCTGCCAATAGGAAAACATCAATTAGCGGTAGAAGTAGAGTTCTGTATACACGGAGCCTTAGCAGAAGCATTGTCTGAATATTACAAGTCAGTCAACCAGAATGCTAATTTACACGGAAAAGATAGTCCCAATCCGATGCTACTTTCTGGTGTGTTTCAAAGTCAAGTCAACAATGAATAAAAGTTAGATGTGATTCTGACCCAATGCGTTTACACAAAGTCACATGTCACATCAATTAGGTCATGCAAACAGCTGGTGAATATCTTGGTGATATCTTTATAAAATCTTTATAAAAGTGCACAATCCTAGATTACATTACGGGAACACTTTATATTACTATTTAATTGCCAAATATGAAAAAACTCGTGAACAGTGAGCAACAGTAGTTTTCAATGCTTATCTTAACCTGGTATTAGGCCAAACTTTTACTATTTATGAAACATTTCATAAAATCGGATATCGATAGGCAGAAGATGTACTATTTATTCTTAAAAAAAAACTCCATGCGGGTTTCTACAATGCATCAGACGTGTCCATGTTAAGAGTAGAGCCCACCCATAGCTTTTTCTTAAAAAGGGTAAAATTAAAGATGTTGGCTGAACAAATCTAAAAGTGACAGCTGCTTACTAGGTTTTTTCTGTAACCGTTGGTGTCAAATAGTTTTAATACGGTAAGTAAAGCGAATTTTATTTCTTTGCTTGCAAACTATTAGGTATACGATAATAATACACGTGAAATATACAAACACCCACATCCTATGTATCTTGTCTGCAAAATTAGAGTACCTACATTAGATATATCGTTAGAAGACTTTATTCGTTTAAATGTACAACCATAGGCGCTAATTTTTTAAAGCAAAAAAACTCAAAAAGACATAATATACACCATTAAAAATTCTTATGCATGTAAATTATGAACTGTATGATTTGTTACACTAAAGGAAATGTATTTGCACTATGTTTCTAAGCAATGAGAATAAAAAATTCGCAAATATGAAATGAAACTAATTTTATTATAGAATGTTGTCGATTAACAAATATTTAATTTGAATAATTCATTTTAGTATTACAACTGGAATTAACGGTTTACCTAGGCAAATCTTAGACAGCAGTACCTATGCTGTTTTGTAGCCATAAGCATACATCGGTATACTTTATATCATATCATTAGCCTGAATGTTTAGACAATGCTGTTTTACCTTATAAGTTAAAATTGTGAAACTGTCATAGTGTAAACGAAGTACAAGTTAATTCAGTTATAAAATCTCCTAAACGACCACTAGGCAACGGGTAGCATATTCGTATCGAACAATGGAAAAACTCGAACTAAACTTATATCGGACGCGCGTTATTGCACAGTACTGTGCAATATCAGTTGTTTGATACGGTCTAGTGTGCCGCATGAAATTCGAATGAGTCTTTAAAGTAATGAAGTTATATATTATAATACTATATCTAAAAATAAATTAATATATTTACATACGTAATATTTGCAAAGTATCAGTTTTAACATGGTTAACAAAACAACTATTTAGAAATTTTAAACGACGATAAAATGACCCAAACAATTTTTTTTTCATAAATCCTAAGCTAGGCGTGTGCTGAGCTTAAAACAAAAAAGTTGTACATCTCTCCTTGGGCATTTTTGATAATCCCAAAATATTTTTGGATTGGATTTTCCGCGAAAACGGTACCTACATCGTAGAAAAAAATTCTGTTCACAAAAATTGTACAGAATAATATTATCTACAATTTATCTCAGATAGTAACTGCACTATTGCAGCAAAAGGCGCCATAATTGCCAAAAATGACTTTTCTCTTTTCTGACCCACAAAATTTTTTTGGTTAGTAAATATAAAAGGTGTAGAGCCGATGAAAGGCTAGAAAATTTATCGACACTTTTTGTTTTCTATTTTGCACTGTTACGCTTTCAAATGCGTTATATTTGCTATCTTGAACATACACATCACGTGGTAGTGACCCATTGTTACAGCACCTACTTGGGAAAATTACATTTATTTCCTCATCGGACTTGAATTTTGTTCTTAGAATATGATCGTCATTTGATGAATAATAATCATAATTATCTGGATAAATACTACTCATATTTCGCAACGAGGACTAACTAATACCAAGATAAACACAAAAAAAAACTATTTTCAGTTTTCACTGACATGTGGTGCGGTCATGTATGTCTTAACTGATATTGCATAAATCTGTGCAGTACCGCTCGTTCGATAATGTACGCAGTTTCGGCTCGACTCGGTTGATGTCGATGTGCACTAAGCTACGTCCGATACGAATATGCCAAAATGCCAACGGGTAATCGTCTTCCGCTTTTATGGCCGTAAAGATTTAGTGGCATACGACTACGAGGTAAGTAAATAGTAGGTATTTGTACTTTAAAAACTACGAACTTGAACAATATTATGTTTGTTAAGTTCAAATGTATGTTTACATGTTATCGTGCGATGGCGTTGTATGTCAAACGTAAACTTTCGTACAACGGGACTGCAACTTGTGCAACTAACCGTGCAACTGCAACATGGCAAGGAGGAAAGAACAAGATGGACGCACGCGACAAGTTGAAACGCACGCATTTTCGGTTTTCTCGACGTAAAATAAAGGAGAGGACATGTACAACATCCCGGCCACCTGCATCAATATACGGTCCACAATAAAACCGATATACAATATTGGTTTCTCGTCATTTCGAAAACCCGAAACAACAATGTTTATAAATTATAAATAATACTAGGTAGCACATGCAGTGCAAAAAATGTGCACTCAGTAACAGCTACAGTGTTGTACGCTGAAATATAACTTTCAAAGCGTCATTAAATATAGAAAAATTACTTAAAGAGATTGATTTCATTTTAATCAACTCAAAATAGGCTCTGACTGCAATCACCCTTATAAACAGCAAAAATGAAGTTTTTCAGAGTTTTGCGTTAAGTACGCCCAGAGTTTCATGGTACCTGATTTGAGAATGCGGATGCCCGACCATCGATGTTTTAAAACTTGCCGTTAATAGAAAAATGGTGGATATGAATTGGGTAAGTACCTGCTTATTCCTTTTAGGCTGAAAGCCGGTAACGTAATTTTCGCGTGCGCCTGAAAAATTCAGTAATTTCTCACATAATATTCCGCGCTTCGGAAGCCTCCGTGGGAATATTCGTGGAAAATATAAACGGGATAACAGGGATAATAACATTTACATAAGCCTGGATAAATATATACATAATCGGTTCAGTCTGCATATACGGGAGAGAATGTGGTTTATCCTTCAAAGATTTCCACGTCGAAGCTGTTATACGTAGCTTCCCTGCATTTTGTATTGGTTTATGCAAATGAAATTCCACATGACATAATATTTTGATGAATTTGTATGTATAGCCTAGCGGTTCAGCGATGTTTGGCTCGCGATGTTGGGTGCTCCGAATCCGATAAGGATAAGACTGTAATGTAATTTCAGTAGGCCAAAGTCATTTCAATACATCCTCGATGTCGTATATTCATGAGTGGTTCATGGATATAAACTGTCCATAGAAACGGCAACTAAAAACTATTTTAGTAATAATAATTTTTATTTCCAATAGGTGGAGCACCCAGTTACAAGACATACGGCCTAACTGTGTCATTATGAGGCTATGCAATAGGAAGCAAGATGGTAAACGTGCTTAATAATTTTTGCTATTGGATCATTGTGAATGTCACAAATTGCAGCGACTTAAACTGATATCTGAACAAACTATTTGACTTGTTGATGCTGCAATAAAATGTAGTCTTCGAGTGCGAATTAATAAACAGCTATATAAAAAAAATATTATCTGATTTTACACATAAGTGCGACGCTGTGCTAACGATAAGACTTCACATCTGCCCAAAAGTGCTATATGGCCACAGCAAGTTATGCTTACAGCAGAATGAAACAACGCAGCATTTTAATACATTTCGTTTTAAACCAATTGGAATTACACCATGCCACCAAAGATTTAAGATCATGTTACATTGTCGTACGCTACCAGAGGAAGTGCAAGAATAAAGTAAGAGCATCGGCAAACATTAAATTGATATATTTAAAACAGTTATATAAGTCGTCGATGAAAATCAAAAATAAAATTTGTTCTAAATCTGTTCCCTAAGGGACCCCACACGAAGAATTAGGGATAGAGGTAAAGTTCTCAAAGCTGATTGTTTTATGAAACAGCTGTTTAAGAAGCTGTGAGGAACCGAACAACTCATTTTTTAAATAAAACAAAACGATCGATTTGTCAATGTATGACATCCACTTGATTTTGAGAATCAAACAGCTCAGAAATGAACTGATTATGGCAGGCTAAGTTGGATACAGTGGATCTGCCATGTACAAAACCGTGCTGTACAGGTGAAATTACACTTTTTAAGGGGTCGATATATCTCTTTAAATAATAGTCTCAAAAACCATAGCAAAGTTGCTTTTAAGTGAAATGGGATGATAGTTCTCTATTTGGCTGGCGTTACCTTTCTTCAGCAGGACATACGATGTTTCCTTCCAAAGACCAGGAAATACAGAAATGGTTAATATAAGATTAAAAGTTTGACACAACGGAAGCGAGAAACGAAAAAAGAAACTTGGTATAGCATCACCTCCGGTAGTTAGTGCTTTGGAATGCCTTGGGTACTTACCGTCATTTTATTTGCACAAATGAAAAAAAATATCTGATTGGGAATGATAAATCAACTTGAAGCAATGCATCATATATACGCTTTGGAAAATTAGCTTCTTTAAAATTAAAATTTAGTTTTACTTATAGGAAATGTGGGGTAATGAGAAGATAATATAAGTGCAAACGACCGCTGATTGTCCAAGGCGGGATAGTATTGATCTTCAGTAACTAAAGGAAAGGGTGAACTACCAACAGAGCACTTCCTACTATTTGTAAAAACAAGATCAARGWCCCCATCTTAATTGTTGCATATATCGCTACGTTGAAAATCTTTTATTTTATTACTAAACCTATCAACACCAGTGCCATAAAAAGATGAAGTACTTAAATCATTAAAAAACAACTTTATCCCTATCTGTACGCTGACCAAAAGCTCAAAGAACGTTTTAAAATCAGTAAAAGTAATTCAGGGAGGTGGTATGTATACTACACATATGTAGGCAGTATGGACAATATTATAACTAAGTTCAATACCAATGAGGTTAACTTGTGATATGGCGCTCGTGACACAGGAAGTATTACCTTCCTTACAAACATATGCACTTCTTATTATTAGCAGCACACCACCCCCTCTTTACATATTTATATTTCTTTTGCTTTCTTGTCACACCTAAATATTAGAAAGTCGTTAGTAAGCAAGTTGTTGTCTTGCACACCACTATTCAAACAAGTCTCAGCAAAAGCGATGACTTCGTAGACAATTGCGGAAATATTGCTGAAGGAGGTCGTTTTTGTTCAGAGGCCATGGACATTTTGATATAGCATAGAGGTGAAGGGTGTAGGAATTAATTAATTCATATAGCGGATTCGTAGGTTAGTTTCGTAGTTAGCTATTTTTTTGGCAAATTCTTTAGACCCTTAATTCGTCCTTGCTTATATTGCAGAACATCACTGTTCTGAAAAATGAAAAAATTAGTGAACGTTGGAACTGTGCAATATAGTTTATAATCCGCAAGAGCACACAGATGATCTCAATTAAAATGTATTGAGCTACATAGCGCATCAACAGGAACGAACAAGTAGTGAACGTAAATGCTAAGTTGACAAGGACATGTATGGCTACCTTAAACAGCAACTGAAATAGTGCTGCATGAGGAAAATCATACGGGTCAGTTGATGTACTTACATTAACACTTATCACATGTTAGTTAGCTAATAATGAGTCCTTAGATAGTCGAGAAATAGTTGATAACCTGTCCGTAAGTAATCTTTATAACCCAACTATGCTATTATAGTAGCGCCTAAATTTAAAAGAGTTGACAACCAACATCGCGCTCCTAGCTAAAGCTTATCATCAACACTTACCACATGTTAGTTAGTTAATAATGAGTCCTTAGATAGTCGATAAATACTTGATAACCTGTCCGTAAGTAATCTTTATAACCCAACTATATCACAGTAGCAAAGTTTCGTCAACCAACAAGACGCTCCTACCTAAAGCTTATCATCAGGTAGGCTCCATGTACTACAAGTGGTAACCACCGACTCGAAATGAACGCGCAAGCCTTCTGATGGACCAGGCACATCTGGTAAGGATCCAAAGTGTGTCATCCTGGAGACACTGTCAAGAATGCACAAGCAGCAGTCACACCATAAAACTTATGAGCACCCACGACTCAAGGAGCAGCGAGACAACGGCCGCATACCCATCACCAATCGACATGGCCCTGGAAGGTACCAGTGCCAGCGGTAGAAGATGCCCCGCTTGCAACACGCGGAAAGCAGCGGTGATATCATGGATCAACAATAACTTGCCACACTTCCACTGCCAAGCACAACCACGAAAGAAACAAAAGAAAACTCACACACCCAACCCGTGGTGACAGCAGAGTGCTAGACTCATCTCGAGTACACAGCAATGGACTCCCACAAGCTGCAACAAACTGAGCGTACGCCAGAAGCAGAAGGGAGCGCACACGATGCTACACAGCCAGAGCGAAGGCTCCGAGAAGCCACGCGCACAGCCCCCAGCGACAGTAAGATAGGCCAGAGCTCGCCTTCTATCCCAACTCAATGCTTCTTCGCAGTTGCCATCCACAGCATCCATATGATGCGCACACGACAGCAACTGGACCACGCTATCAAACCTCACAAGGAGGAAATCAGCGGCTTCCATACAACGAAACGATAAGAGGCACAGCACCACAGACGGCAGAGAACCGCTACAGCAAGGCAACCAAATCTTAAGCAGCACCCAAAAACGAACTAGCAGTGGAGAAGAAAGGAAACAGCTCACCAAGGCAGACGAAACAAAAGTGACAAACACAACTGCATGTGTTGCAAAGTCACGGCCAGCGTTAGGTAAACGCAGTCAGCAATTTCAACAAGGTTACGGTCAACGGACGGAAAAGGGCAACATGCAGTTGAGGACATTAGCAGGACACCCCTAGAAGTTTCCAGCAATCCGCAAAAACGAGAAGATCCATTGCATCCGCTGGAGGGGGAGTATGTAGTGACCTACATCCTAATCCTAAAATATGTCGAGTTTATTACGGAGGGAGAACTCTCACCCATTGTTAGTTCGTCACAGGTAACTTTAGGAAAAACGTAAATTCGTCTGAGAAGCAAATATTGCAAAGGTAACGTGGATTTGTCGATACAGTCTGATGAGTTTTCACAATTTTTTTCCGCTACATAATATGCAAATTTGAAAATTGCACGATGCAACACTTTCACTTTTATTGCACACTGCCAACCTGCGCCCTGCAGGTGCCCCCGGAAATCGTATTTCCTCCTACAATAATTGGATCCGTTGTTAGATGGACGGGATAAACGAGCGATTGTCAAAGATCACTGGATCAGCCTCGGGGCATTCAGGAAGCCTACGAGAGCTCTCCCTTGTACGAAATTCGCATTAGGTTATATGAATGGAGTATTGGGAAATGGCTGATCCAATAAATACTTCCAGCACTTTGCCGCGAATCGAAAGCAGGTATCGATGGTAGTGCCTATTAAATTGAATTTCGCCGAGTGTGACGGAACAAACAAAGGATATTCTGACTGCTTGCTTGCATTAGACCACCATTTCACTTTTGAAGCGAAAATGTCACTCCTTACTTTCGTTGATATCACTTTGAACGTATGCAATCATAATTTACTTCATACCCGTCTCAAGTACGATTCCTGCATTACTTCTCTGTTCAACAGGACATGCGATTTTTTTGCTTCTAAGAAGTTAATTTAAAAGCTCTGATGTTTTCCACATTTTGGGTTAAAATGATATAAAAAGTCAATTACAGCGCTCAGACCCAGAATTTTATTTGTTTGCCACGCATCAGTGTTTGCGTTGCATAAATTAAAACACCACCGTCAGACAGTACGGCATACCTGTAAAACTGATTTTGCCTGTATACAAAGGGACTGTTATGATGCATTGCCATCTGCTTTTTACTTATTTTAATCATTGCTTAAATATTTCTTGGAAAGTGTACAATATATAAAAAATACCTACACAAACGTTTCAGTAATCTTTACGTTTAAATGAATCACAGGTTTATTATGTTTCTGCAAACCTCTGTAACTGTACGGGGGATTTGTTGGACGGAAAAAGTCGTGACTTGGCAATGAAGGTTATATTATTTAAGAAAGAAAAATTTGGGACTCTTAAATTTTTGGAATTTTAATTGAAACGTAGTGCTTAAGCATTCGACGTTTTCGAAAAAAACTGCCGGTAGATTTGTACAAGTGAATGGTGAAAAGCCCACAATCTCTTTTAACAGAATACAAAAAGTTCCAAGAAGATTGGCTGCAGGAAAAGATATGTACTAGGTAGATGAATTATGCAGCAATTTTGACAAGTTTTCACCCAGATTCAAAATAATTGTTAACATATATCGGGGTTGGAAAAATGATGTCTCAAAGATTTCTCATCCTCATATCCTACTACAACACACTTTTTATTATTTTACAGCATGTGAAAACGTTAAAACATTTTGTATGCACAAACTGTTTACTATAATAGCAATGCTATAACTTTTAAGATATGATTTAAAGTATGTACACGTATTTCAGGTTAGTTTCATTGTTTGGAATTTACACTAATGCGTATTTATAAAATATATGGCCGTCAACTTACCTGAAACAAATTCAAATTTCAAATAAATATTCGAGCTAAACATGTAACATGTATTTTAGTTGAACGTCAACACGAGTATCGACATAAATTTGAACACAAATTTTTAAAAAGTTAGTGATAACATTCTTATTGAATATTACCAACAAATCAAGGTAGAATCTAATTTGTTATAGCATATAGCTTGAGAAAGATTCTTCTATAGCAGTGACTTGCATTTTTCGCATATTCGAGATAAACCTTGCTAGATACAAAAGCAGGTAAATAGCTCCATTATCAGCTTTTTTGCACCTTATACTTGTGTATGCATGAACTCTTAGACTGTTCCCGAGATTGACGCCATAGTAAACCTAGTCAAAGCTCGTGCTAGATCTTTGCTCCAGCAAATGATTTCCTTGTAACAACTATGGAACATGTGCGCGATTTGATAAAGCGTCTCGAATAACATCAGAAAGAATGCGGAAAGGATCGAGCAATATCCTGCTCGGTTGGATCTAAATACAGAAAATACAATTTGCCCTATCGCTTCGGATCTCTTTCAGTTTTTAAAAAGGCGCGCTCGCAACCAAGGCTGGATCAAATCCGCCGCATTCACAGTATTCTGTCTGAGCATTTAGCAATTTATTTTCTTTGTTGGAAGGAACGTGTGTGTGTGCTCCGCCTTGTGATATCAAACGGCGTATTAAAATGCGATGCTTCTCGTAATATGAGGTTCGCCTAATCTCAGCAGATTTCGCTTTGTAGGATTTCATGGAGTAATCTTCAAAGTCAAAGGAGCACTTTTCGTGAGCTGGTGCGCGCTAACGCCAGACCCAGACTAGCCGCGATAGTAATTATGCACTTGTTTACAAGTCTAAGGGCTCAGATGAAACATTACGAGGGAATGACCCCGTGGTGAGCACCACCTACGCTCACCTATTATTAAATTACACATCAATTCCGGCGTGAAATTTATCAGGCATTGAGTTTTCTGACTTTGGGGCTGCATCCTCAGAAAGAGATAAGTTTAATGACTCTCAGTAATTGTTGTATTTGAATGAACGTGTAAACAACCGACGAAAGTGTCTTCATCGGCTCAATCGGATGATCGATGGAGAATGAGGTAAATTTCGCAATTTTTTTCTGTTTTGTCCTGGACATGCTTAATGGGTGAAGTAACTGGAATGTGCATTGCCTTGTTGAAAAAGTGGATTGGAGAGGTAGGGTATAATGTGTGATTCCGTTGCTTCCTGGATATAACGTTGGGCAGTTATGTTGTCTGTAATATAGAAGCTGCCACGAACAATATAAGGATGGCGTCGTTTAACCCGTCGATTTGTCACATTGTACCATGCTTACTCATACAAAATCTAAAATTGTTCTTTGCATCATCACCCTAGTACATTACGTTAATGCTCATACTAGTGGTAGCACACAACCTGTGGTGTAGAGACCGGAATTAAAAATGTACGACTCACGAGTTTATTCTTTCAACTGCGTACTATACCCGAAAAGGCAAGTACAAGAAACATAGAAAAACTCATACAAGAAGTCCGCCTTAGAATAGAAATATAAAATAGAAAATAATGATATATACCACATCCCCCCTTTTGGAAATCTTCAATTTATTAATTTTCTTTACTAAACTCAAAATTAAGTATAATATAATTGAGCCTCTCTGGCGCCTCCTAATGCGTTCCGGCGTACAGTTAGGAGAAGTCGACATTTAAAATTTTTTAACTTCTGGGCCAAAAACATTCATTCTTACCCGCAAACTATTTTGAATTTGAATTGAAGTTGTTTGAAGCTCAGGCACAATAACAATATAAGTGAATTTTTCATTTTTTTTTTGTTTCTGGCAACAATCGAACTGGTTTAAAAGAACAATAATCTCGCATATAAACCCTTTCTCCTACAACAGTACAACTTCTCGCCTGCCATCGAAATTTTTGCTTTGAATTTTTTGTTTTTGTTCAACTTTTATTTTACAACCTTTCTAATAGCCCCAACGGCGTTTTGGTTGCTCCATTCGATTGTGGTTGAGAGCAAGGCGAAACAATTTGCTCAGTTTGGAATTGCTTTAATTATGGCTGAAATACCTTGCTTCTACAAAGATTCTTGACGTCAGCAACAATGACAATGAAATACCGAACCTTGCAAAGACACTATGAAAAGCTCTAATGATAAAATGAGCGGTAATATTCGAAGTTAGAAATACCTCATTCAGAATGTGCATCTAAAATTACTAATAGATGTTTATTTAAGAGAAGACATTTCCAAGTACTTAAAGCTTTTTTCTGGAGGTTATCTTTGTGAACTGATTATTGCCTACATCCTTTAGCAACATTATAAAAACCTGTGTCAATGCCAGGCCAGTAAAAAAATGATCTGGCAATGCTATTCAACTTCACTGCTTCCATGCGGGACAAATGTAATTGTAATAACATATTTTTCCGTAAATTACTACGAATTATTCCAAAGCAATGCTACATTTTCGATTGTGAGTTGATTACGCTGCATAGTTGGGCCAACCTCATCGTACAAAGTCCAAAACTTTAGACAAAACATTATTAAATTAATTTTTTTTTAACGAATATCATCAGACAAGGTCGCCTTGTGCTGTACTTGAGCTTGGTCCTGCTGCTCCTAAGAATGATTTGTGCAGGTTTTCTGTCTCTCGTAACAATTATATTAATAAATTCCAGCAGAACACAGCATCTGCTTCCTACGCCATCCAGCTTTTAATATCAGAGGCTTACCTGAAGTAGCTGAAAAATGTCGCAAAACATCCCCCGGAGACGCAGCTCTCATACGACGGAAATTAGTTCAGGAAACCACCCTTGTTTACGTGTTCGCTCTACCCTAATAGGTTGACGTAGACGTCGCGTCGTGTTCATTCCGCTAACAACGTTAATTCAATTCTCATTGAATGCAGACTCGCTGCAGTGTAACAGAAAGCATCAATTTGCTGCGTTACTGAGAACCATGGTATTATGCTGCTGACTGAAATCAAGATAGTCTTGCCGGAGGGACGGCAAAGAGATGTAAAGCAATCCTAAGCCGTTAAGCTTGAGGAGTACAGCTATGTGTCTACCGTTCGCGCGGCATTAAACAACACATCAAAGCATCGGCATYTGCAAAACAAGCTTATGTAYGGCTTATATCTTCTGAGATTTTCACGGTTCATATTACTTTAGGTGTCATATCCAGAAAGAACAATTACTAAAATCATGTGTAGCAATTGTCTTAAAATATTGTAATTTAGTCATCATGAGTCATCAAGTGGGGATCTTATTTGTTAAAATGGTGAAAGATCTCGAGAATATCATTTTTGCCTTAGGCGTTTTAATGTTAATGTCTTAAACGTATTTTTTTTGTAATTTAAAAAAGTACTATACTGACTTCCTTAATCATGCTAGTGATATATTGGCGCACTTTTTTACTCCGCCTCTTACAAACTATTGGAAATTTGTTCTCGTGAAAATATTATGAATTTTCTTGTCTTATGAGCGTCATATTTTACCAAAATCATAAGATCCTTATTTCTTTTTTCTACGTATGCAAGGCCTGACTTGTTTTCTTCTTTTAAGAGCATGCGAAACTGATGGAGATAGAAGGTCCGAGGCGTTGAAAGTTAAGGACAGTATTTATGTAGAAGTATTTTATTACTATTTTTTATAATTCAGATGACAAGTTGTCAAGATAACATTCWTATTGTTTTTTACAAACTAGATTATCAAGATGCAGTTCGCGTATCGAAAAACGATTGCACTAACACTTCCCCTCGATTAGCGAACAGTCTATTTCTTAACCAACATTTCCAAGGCCTAAGAGTTCCAGGCATTTTGCATGTTTAACTTTTGATAATCCCTTTGTGAGTATGTCGGCAGCCATCTCTTCTGTAGAAATATAATTGACCTGCAAATACCCACACTGTAAAACTTCTCGCACGAAATGATGCCTCACATCTATGTGCTTCGTTCTATTGTGGTACAATGGATTTTCAGCTAATTTTCTAGCCCCATTATTATCACAGAATAAATTTACATTGGCTAGTTCAACAAATCCTATTTCTCTAAGAAATCTTGCGAGGTACATGGCTTCCTTAACTGCTTCTGATAATGCCATGTATTCTGCTTCTGTTGACGAAAGAGCAACCGTACGTTGCTTTCTGGACTCCCAAGAAATGGGACTTCCACCTAGGATAAACGCGTATCCGGTGTATGACCTTCTGTCGTTTTGGCAATTCGCCCAGTCGGCATCAACATAACCTTTAACTGGTTCCAGATTCTTCTTGAAATGCAGTCCAACATTGGCAGTACCCTTCAGATATTTTAAAACTCTTTTTGCAGCAATCCAATGACTTTCGTCATAACACGAGTTGTACTGACTTAGATTACTGACCACATAAGCAATATCAGGTCTGGTACAGACTGCCAAATACATTAAAGCACCTATCAATTCTCTGTACGGTACTCGGTGAGCTTCTTCTTCGCACCATTTCTCGTTCTTTCTAAGTTTCGTACCAAGTTCCAGTGGTGTAGATATCGTCCTGGAGTCCAACATTCCGAAGCGATCGAGAATGTCATTAATATAGCCCCTCTGGTTCATTACAATGCCATTTTCGTCACGTGAAAATTCTATTCCGAGGCAGTACTTCACATCCCCCAACTTCTTAATTTCAAATTTCTTTGACAGAAATTCTGTCAAATTTATGATGGCTTCCTGATTTTTAGACACAATCAGGATATCGTCCACGTAAACCGCAATCAACATGACATCTCCCCCTTGATCCTGATAGAACACGCAAGGATCAGCCGTAGATTGCACTAAAGCAAAACTTTTTAGCTCTTCGCTCAATTTCACATGCCAACGACGTCCAGCCTGACGTAAACCGTACAGCGCCTTCTTTAAAAGACACACTTTGTTACCGTCTTTTAGGTCTTTTAACATCGCTGTTGCCTTTATGCCAATTTTTCCGCCTCTTCCTTCCGTATTGATAATCAGTTTCAATGTTTCTTCTGTAAGCTTCGGGACTTCCATAAAAATTTCCTCTTCCAGTTCTCCATTTAAATATGCTGTGGTAACATCAATTTGATTTATTATCATCCCATGTTGAACTGCTAGAGCTGTTATCAATCGTATTGAGCTAATACGCGCCACCGGTGCAAATGTCTCATCAAAATCGATTCCCGGGCGCTGAGAGAATCCTCTTGCAACGATTCGAGCTTTTCTTCTTTCCAAATTTCCGTGTTGATCATACTTATTCCTCAGTACCAATCGACTTCCAATTACTTGCCGATCTTCAGGACGGTTGACAATCATCCACGTATCATTCTTGATGATAGACTTAAGTTCTGATGCTAATGCTTGAAGCCATTCATACTTATAAAGTCCATTTACAGCTTCCTGTATTGGAACTTCAGCGTTGCATGCATATTCTGCATCCTCATATGCGCCTGTTTTGTTAACATCGCTTATAATGTTGTATTTCTTGGCCGGTCTTCCCCTGCAACCAGTAATTATCTTTCCAGGTCTTCCTGGACCTCTTCTTGAACTTCTTTGTTTTGAATGTTCCAAAACCGAGTCCAATTCTTGACGAGTAGATTCTTCATCCTCATTAGGAACAACTTCATTAAGAATTTCTTCGCCCTCTATACTCCCTTCTACTACATTATTTCTTCCGATACTTTCACTATGCGAATCGTCTTCATTAGTCTTACTTCCAGTTCGTTTCCAATTAACCGAAAAATCCACATATTTTCGGTCTGAAACATCCGTATCATCTTCCGCAAAATCTTCTTTTTTTTTCGAGCTTATTTCGGATCTTTCCATGAATTTTACGTCTCTTACTATTTCGATCCTTTTTTCTTCTGTAATCCAAACTCTGTATGCTTTCGACTGTTCAGAATATCCCACAAAAATCCCTTTCTTGGACCTCGACTTGAACTTATCCTTCCCAGGTTCCCGGTTCAAGGAATATACTTCAGATCCAAATTCTTTAAAATCATTTACGATTGGAATTGACCCAGTCCATTTCTCGAAAGGAGTTTTCCCTCCAATAGCCTTTGAAGGACACCTATTCCTAATATAATTCGCAGTATTGATTGCTTCGCCCCAAAACGATGGTGACAAACCAGACTGGATTAGTAGACATCTTGCCGTTTCCACTAACGTTCTATTTTTTCTTTCTGCAATTCCATTTTGTTGTGGAGTGTACGTGACAGTTAGCCTTCGTCCAATACCATTTTCTTTCAAGAATTCATCAAACATTTTGTTTTTATATTCGGCGCCATTGTCTGACTGTAGATATTTGATCCTTTTCCCAGTTTGATTTTCGACAAACGCCTTAAAACTTTTGAATGCATTGAACACTTCGTCTTTCTTCCTCAGAAGCCGAATTTCACACCAGCGGGAGCAATCGTCGATAAATGTTACGAAATATTTCGCCTTTCCATTTGATTCGACCTTCATGGGACCACACACGTCTGAATGAATGATTTCTAACAATTCAGTATTCCTCTTAGTTTTGGGTATAAACGGAGTTCTAGTCATCTTTCCTTGGATACAAATGTCACAATTAAAATCATCAATCGATGAGTCCACGTCCATTCCCTTCACATTCCCATTACGGTGGCATTCCAGGAGATCCCTAACATTTAGATGTCCCATTTTTCGATGCCATACCATAACCGTATTGTATTTGGGTTTTTCCTTCGTGGTAAATTTGCATTCTTGTTTTCCTTCATCCAAGTAGTACAATCCATTATGGCGAACAGCTTTCAGTATCTGATTTCCGCTTCTGTCAACAACTTCAGCAGACTCTTTCCTAAAAACGACCTTATATCCTTTATCAGTAATCTTACCCACTGATAGAAGATTTATTCTAAGATCAGGAACGTGTAATACGTCTTCTAATTTAACATGTCTCGTTATTTTCCCAATTTTTGTTGTGAACGAAGCAATTCCACGTGCCTTTATCTGCGTTGTTGAGTTGCTTGCGAGATTTAGTATTCCAGGTTTAGCTTCAGTTAACTTTACAAGATCCTCCGCACTTTTGCACAAATGTGACGTGCAACCGCTGTCCAGACACCAATTCAAGCTATTACAATTCGCATTGTTAACACCAAGCGCTTCTTGTTTGGATACATTTTCTGTAACTCCGTACAAGCTGCAGTTATCTTCGAACTTATTCCAGTTAACTTTGGTCCTCTTAGATTTGGGACAGTTTGCAGCCTTGTGTCCAACTTTTCGACAACGATGACATTTGAAAATGAATTCCTCTTTCTGTACGTCTCCACCAAATTTCTGTTTGTTTGCATTCCACCATTTATTATTATTTTTCTTCGCGAGCATCGCATTAGAATTTGATTCCATGTACCGCGTGTCACTTTTCCGCGCGTCATTTTCTTCCACGATTTTCACTCTCAAAATTTCTGGTGTAGGCAATTCATCCCGTGACTCAATTGCACAGCGAAAGTTTTCAAAACTTGATGGCAAACTGTACAGGAGCATCACAGTAAGTAAATCAGGATTTATGTCGATATCCATTTCACTCAATTTATCGACAGTATCGAAAAATCTTCTGATGTGTTCTCGCACGTCTTCATTTTCTTCCATACGGTATAGTGTTAGTTGCTTTAACAAACTGGCTTTTCTGGCTGGTCCCTTAGATTGATATATCGATTCTAGCTTTAACCAAACCTCACGCGAAGTATCGCAACCTTTTATTTGTTTCAGTTCAGACGGGCTGATGGATAAAATTAAATCTGATTTGGCTTTCCTATCTGCAATTTTCCATTCCTCAGCATTTATGTAAGACGACTCGTTTCCGGCAATCACATTGGGTTTGCTTTCTTGTCCACTTACATATGACCATGTATCGTTCTTCACTAACAGTGCTTCCATCTGAATCTTCCAAGTATCGTAATTTTCCTTGTTTAGTAATTCTACTCTTACTGCGTTAGACAAAGCCATTATAATTCCGCCAGCAGAGTTCCAAAAATACCAATTATACACAATCTACCTTTCCTTTGCTCAACTACTTAATTCCGGAGATCTGGGCCCATAACCTGATGGAGATAGAAGGTCCGTGGCGTTGAAAGTTAAGGACAGTATTTATGTAGAAGTATTTTATTACTATTTTTTATAATTCAGATGACAAGTTGTCAAGATAACATTCATATTGTTTTTTACAAACTAGATTATCAAGATGCAGTTCGCGTATCGAAAAACGATTGCACTAACAGAAACTTTACCAGTTTTCACTAGTTAATTATGAATTTGACGGTCACAAATAAACTTTGAAATCTAATTATCAAAGTGTGAAATTCTCATAATACATTGTTGCAGTGTAACCGTACCATTATATAACGTCGTCTTGCGTTAATTTAGCAAAGTTTGATTTGTACAATTGTTGTACATTGGAAATGGGAAAACGTTTTAGCAAAATATATCAAATCCAGGGCAATAAACCGCAAAATTGTATGAGACAAATATACGAATGAACCTTAACTCGATAATGATATTAATGTATTTATTTAGCAATTGATTTCCTGACTGTGTAATGAACTCTTTGTGAGATTTATTCGGGTACACAGTCAGGATGATATAAGTTCAAAACTAACCTTCACAATTCGGCCGTGTTTTCGGTTTGCTTCTTTCAATCCTTCGTCGGCCTGGGAATTTTTATTATCAATGCACAATCAAGAATTCAGGTTCAGATAACAAAGAGCATTTACTTACTAACTGCATGTTCTAGAAATTTTATTTAAACAATATTATCCACAAGCTAATTCCCGTTTAAGTTATGTAGGTTTACAATCAAAACAGTTGCATTACGACAATATATAAAAATCATCATATACCAAATTATGAACCCGTCAGGTGCCCCGCACGGGCAATCGACAAAGCGACATTTTATATATTTCGATTCTTATTGAAATTGAAAAAAATGTCGTTTTCTCTTGAAAAAACGAACACAGTAGGATTGCCATARTTCGGTACAAAAGAAAAAACGGCTCTGTATCATATGGACATAATCCAACATAAGACAGTTCGTCACATTTCCCTGGAAACAAATGAATATAAAAATCCCATTTTATTTATCGTCCGACTGTAATGATGTTCACGAATTTTGAACTCGCCTTATATGTGGTAGATCTTTTGATGGCGAGGGTTACGGTAAAATAATAATGAGCCTTTTATGTACTGAAATCAAACGTTGATCAAAGCTGTTGCAAACACCAGAGCACCACGAAGCCACGTAGCTCACATAACGATTTTTCTATTTGATGAAGATAAATGTGATGCGTTTGATTCCTTCAATAACAGACATTTTGAGAATATAAGTCATAGCGATTTTTTTATCGCACTGCTATACCCTACATTACTAAACATTTTGGACATAAAAAATAAAACCGATTAAATTAATACCGAGATTAATACTGAAAAATATTTTGCAGTGTTATCAACATGTACATATGTACAACCTAAGAACAATCCCTAAACTTTTATCAATTATGCCGTGTGTTTTACGTGATCCAAGCGCAACTTCCCTTGACTGACAGTGAGGGTGGGATTTTTCCTTTTCTTCCAATAAGGAAATTCAATTCTCCTGTCGAAAATGTCAGCTCCTGGATATTTCACTCGAGTACAAAAGGAAAACTTTGTCAATAGAAACGTAAGTGATATGAAGTGTCATGCTACACCACGCCATTATTTGTTTGTAAGTTCTAGCTCGTATGCTGGAAGTTTGTAACTTTGTCTTTGACACTTGCTGTTAGTCAAGGAATTTATATCCGCCCGTCAGTTGCTCCTTTGGCGACAACTATATAAGCACAATGTTTGAAACTCGCCAGCGTCCATATGTAACTGTTACGATATACTGTAGTGCCTAATTTTTGTAAGGTGCAAGTTTATAATATTCACTTTGCTTCAACTAAAGGACTACCTTAGCGAACGTGCTGTGAGCGAACCAGACATTTTGCGTGCTTCGAGCGAACCAAGGGTAGCTAGGAGTATCGCACCTGTGTTCTGACCGAACCAAACAATTAGAGAGATATGAATTCCGAATAGCATGCTAAATGCGATTCTTTAATAGGACGTATTAATAAAATTGACATAAATTGACTGAAGTATATTAAAATTACTGTCAGACTTATAAAAAGGCTGATTAATTACCTCGTTAATTAAATTTACTGCATTTATACACAGTTTGAATTGGGATATAAATAATATATAAAATACATATAATGCAGATGAGATACAGGCAATACAGATTGAATGCTTGCAGATAAAATACAAATAACAAACATCACAATTTGTACCCAAATAACATAACACAATTAAAAATAGTGACTCATAAGATACGATAAATTGGTCTATATACAGTTCTCACATGATTTCGAAAATTTAGGGATAAGTTTTGAAGTTGTATTCTCGTTCTAATTCATATGTTATTAATCAAATAATGTAATACAAAACCCAACGAAATTTTTACGAATTTATGATCAAGTATTCGTGTAAAAAGTGACTTCGTCAATGAAATTTAAATACTAAAAACAAATATATGCTTATAGGTACATATTTTGAAATTTTGCTTTGTGCATTGCTATTGTTAAGTTATTTATCACTATTTTTGTGACGACTGAGGTTTATACTTCTATAACCAACAAAATGAAGAGTATTAAAATTAATGCATTCAGTGGTTCTAGAAAGTTTGCGAAAGTATGCTCTGAAAACTAGGAAAAGAATATATTTAAAAATGGATACTAGCCCTAGAAAAAAATTGAGCTAAATTTATGAATGGTGTTTTTCTTACTTAAAAAAAGTGCAGTTAGAGTAAAGAACAGTTCAAAGCTATTAATGTTTAAGAAATTTAATACATTACCTTACAGATCTTACAAGACAAACGATTATTCAAATTTTTGTAGACGAGTCGTATTTTTTAAGAATTTTTATATGTTCCTGTCCTCTTCCAACTTTTTGGTAGCTGCTTGTAGTTGATTATCTAGATGCAGATACGCTCTTCTCCGTTTGCTTTGGCTGATTCCGTACTCGAGCTGCATTATCTTATTAAATGAAATGTGTACTGCTTTGTCTTTTAAGGTTTTGTATCAAGAAATATATTATGTTCGGAGGTTCGGTTTGGGCGATTTGGGTTTGGACTTGAAACAAAAAGACTTCAGTTGGAGAGAACAAATCTTAGAGGCAATACCAGAAAGAAGAAGTAAAAGGAACCACTGCGATAGTGCGATAGTTTTGTCCAGAGACCAGGAAGCCATGGAAATAAGCCCAAGGCCGTAAATAATCTGTAATCTATAATATATAAAAAATGCACACATTCAAGAATAGTCCCCTAGATCATCACCCCATCTAGAGCTCCAGCAAGCGATCGGACAAACAGATGAAGTCACACAAGGAAACGGCAACATCATCATGAAAGAGAAACCTAAACAAGATACAGAAATCGAACAACTACATAAAATTGTAAGAGTTTAATTCACATTGTGTCCTGGTGTTATGTACTTATGTTTGCGTTACTATTGTCATTGTTGCGTTCGCTATAGTGATGTTCCATGTATATAGTTAAGTGTATACAAGAAATTACACAATAGTGGTACATAAAATCCTGGAAGACGGAAACTACCCTCGAAGCTCAGAAGTAGCTGGGAAAAAACTGTTTAAGAACTACTAACAACGTCAACCTCAATGGAAAATGCCGACATAATCTCAGCACTCTTAAATGACGTCCAACAACAAGAACAATGCAGTCGAGCCAAACCGACATCAAACACATCAAATACCAGGGACACATCTAAAGGAAAGAGGCAAACCACACGGAAGACTTGGGAGCTAAGCGGAGACCAACGAAAAAGAGGAAGACCGTGCTTTATACGAAAAACTACTATAGAGAGGATATATCATAAACCAGGGAAAAATGAAAAATAATGGCCAGAACAGAAATCACAAGGTACAAAGAATTAATCAAGCGACTCTGAAATGGACCAATGATGTCAACAGCACCAAGAAAACATTCAAAGAAAATGAATGTTACCTATATAACCTTCTCATTCAGTCCTTATATTCCCTTAACATGCGCTAGGCAGTTGAACTTCTAGCAATCAGTATGTACCCCTCTAACCCAGCGTAGACGGCCGGCCCGGCGGTATATCCGGGAGTGGCAGAAATGCTGACCGTACGCTGGTTTAATCAATCAATCAATCAATCAAGAAATATATTATGTTCGGTGTAGCAAGGCCGACAATTGTCGCAACTACGTAACTGGGAACAAGTATAATGCCACACAACATACTTTTCACCCTTGTTTTAAGAATAAGAAATGTTCTTAACTATTTTTGTAAACTTCTGGTAGGGGATGAAGTTGTAGGGCTTATACAAATATTCGGGATAGTGTAGCAAATGACCAGTATCTTATTATACTTATATTATGCAGAATGCACATACTTATATTGTTCTCTTGTCAATTCTACCGATTTCTCCGATAATTKAAAAAATAATAATTTATAGATAGCATTATGAGGCGCTTGCTGTTGCTATACCTGACGATTCCTGTATAAAAATAAGGAGCAAATACTATAATTAGGTGGCTGGAAAATCTTGTTCGCTGGGAGCACCATCTCCTTTAGGACCATCGCCCGTGTTCACTGGAAAGACGGTTCGCTCAGAGCACGTTTGCTCAAGGCACGTTACCCAACAAAAGCAATAGACAATATTGCCTACCTGTAACCACGCATTAGTTGTCATATAAGTAAATAAAACATGCGCTTTTTACATTACGCGAATTAATCAACGGTGGTAGCGCGCGTACCGTGCGGATGTGTTTCTACCTAAATATGTTTTGTGAGCGATTAAAACAAGAAAAGACTTTGTAGCCGGCGCACATCATGACAAAACAGGCCCCGTTTGTAGAAAACGAAGACCTTTTCTCAATAAACCATTTCGCTGACTTTCTGTCATAACCCAATAAACAAAAGAAATATTACATTTATTATAATAAAAACCTCACCTTTTAGGCATTTTTGTTCAGATGTAATTTATAATTGCTGAAGTAATAAAATAAAGGAAATAGTAAAAACAAAGTGGCACACCATCCTAGTACATTATATTTTCAGGAGACGGAAACCGTCTACAATGCACTTGCTCATCAAATGCATGGTGATAATGTCACACGACAAGTGCACCGCATACATGCAGCCATACAAGAGAGCTAAGTGAAGTTATATCACACAAAACCTCCAAAGATTTGAAAGTGGTTTAAAAAAAACTGTAAAGAAACTACAGGCAAAATATCAAGAAACAGGGCAAATATAAGGAATCTTTTTACTTCTAAACGATTTAGTAAGAGAAGAACTCTGGGGAGGAGGATAAATAATAGCCTATACAGGAGATATAATAAATGAGAAAATCGCAGTTCACATATAGGATAGCGACATCGTAAAATTTCGCCCTTCTGATATTGGAGAAAGCGGAAAAGCAACGGACGAAATAAATATTGTCATGCCTAAGTGTCGGCTAATGATGTGACATAATCAGCGCCACCTATAGACAAGAGTAGCAGGCATGCAGATGTGCACACTGCAATCTATTAGGTAGCGATTCTAGTAACAGATAGATGGCTGGGAATGTCAAGGTTAGAACAACACAGGAACAGTCCAGAAAGTTTTACTCTTAAATAAAGTAAGTTAAATCAGGAATCCGCTGAACCCGTAGGTACTCCTAACAATATAGTGTACAGAAAATAAGGAAGGAAAAGAAGCAATGATGTGCAATAATTTTATGGGAAAATCAGACAAAAACTGAAACAAACCTAGACAATAGGGATTGAAATACATATAAGTAAAAGAACAAATAATGAAAGAAAACAAGAACAACTACAAAATGGCACTGACACCGCACCCCGAGCTAGAAAAATCAAGTAGTAAACAATTAAACCACATAAACAACGTCCCAACCGGCAGAAGAGCGAGTTCAGTGCTTTGGATTAACTCAAGAAATAACAAAATGACAACCTAAGACAAAAATATCCTTCGACCATTCGCGCAGCAACAGCGGAACTCATGGATAGCAGAACGATCATAAAAAGAATAAAGACATACATGATGAAATACTAGGAATACGTTTAAGAGAGGCAGAACACATGTTAAGGAAGACCTGAGAGCCAAGCAGACACAAACCAAAAAGAGGAGGACCGTGCTTTACATGGAAAGTAACTATATATAAAGGACAATCCAGAAGTCAGGGAGAACGAAGAATAAAGGCTAGAAATAATAGAACCCAAGAAATTAATCAAGCAATCTGAAATAGACCAATGATGTCAACAGGACAAAAAAAGACATCCAAAGGATTTGAATGTACCTATATAACCGTTCCATTCCAGGCCTTATATTTCCTTAACATGCGCTAGGCAGTCGTACTACTAGCAATCAGTCTGTACCCCTCCAACCTAACATAGACGGCCGGACCAACGGTATATCCGGGAGTGGCAGAAATGCTGACAGTACGCTGGTTCAACCAATCAATCATTAAATCAATCCAAAATCTTCTTAACATACCTTCCATCAAATTGACAAAAACCTTCTAACTGCAGTAACCACGCAGTGCTACAATATTCAAGTTTAATGCCAGCCGGTGTTTTGTACAACATGTTACAACTCAACTCATTACAATCAAGTGCGTAGCCTACCACAAAAGCTGAAGTTTTTGTATCATTACTATTGTGTTCCATAAGAAGAACAAAGCTGAGATAGCTATCAATGATGGTTATACGCATTGCAATGCTCCAGTACAACACCACGTACATTATAAGAGTAATCAAATTCATATAGAGTACATATTGTACTTTCTATCATTTTAACACCAATAAATTACTTAATCATGATATTTTAAAATAGATAAGTATACAAACATCGCAGGAAATATATCTTGAACATCAGTAAGGAAAGTTATGACGAGCAAAATCAAATGTTGGGTATTGATACGTTAATACTCGATATACTGGTCGACGTCAGTCAATGTTGACTGAATTACTGTCCGAGCCATCAATAGGTTGGGTCTGTTTTATTGTTTATTCGGAAATATTGAATGCTTTACCTGGTCAAAACCCTTGCATACTTCTGTGTATATAACATCAGCTTGTTTACTTTTATATATTGCTTTCGACACGTACTGTATAATTTCGCAAACGTTAATTCTATTTCTGACAAACTAACGGTGCTATGAACCTGTAATTTTTAGTCTTTTTTATGACTTGAAAATATTTTCTTGGCAAATAGAAAATCCTTTAACTATTTCATTATACATAAGCTCAACTCAACATTTTATGGTATAGCAGCAGCCTCTTATGAATGCCGAGATTTCTGCATTGCTTATTTTTTTTAGGAGGTAACTGTAAATACATATTTCAAGTGTAATATTATTTTATTATTATTATTATTAATATTATTATTTTTATTATGTATTTATTTATTTTTATTTATTATTAATATTATTATTACTGTTACTTTTATTGTTATTATTATTATCCTTGAATCTATGGTTCTTTGAAGTTATTAAACGGTAGAAACTGGTTTGTCTTTTTTCTTACTCCAAGCAACAGCCCATAATTTTTGGAATATAAAATTCGTCAACAACTATAATAATATAGGCAAAATTTGTATTATATTTATATTTTTATTTCGAGATATATAAATGGATGGATGCTACCGGTATTAGATTTTACTGCAATCCGTATACCACCTCTTAACCCACTTTTGTGGTCACCGCGAGATTATTATGTCATACTTCCATGAATCCTGGTGGTTAAATTTTCAAGCTCTAATTTAATGTTCTGTTTGGGGTAGTTACAGGTTTTTAATTTATACAATTTTTTGAATTCAGTTGTAATATTTTGTAATTATAACACATTAGCTGGACAATTTCTTTTCTGAAACAACTTGCCACTTCTAGAGCAGTGGACAGTATCTTTGTTTTTTACAGCAATTGAAGGAATCGGTTCCACTATATTGCTCATGTAATTCCTTTCTCTCTATTCCCCGGCAATACACTTTTCCTCTTGTAATTTGATAATAATAACAGTATATAACTTTTGTTGCAACTTCTCTATCTCACGGAACAGCTAATTTATCAAAGATGCCCATACAGTACCTACCGCTAATTTCATCTTTACTTTGAAGTCGTGCACCTTGAATTACCTTTACTAATTCTATTTCATTTATCAATAGCTTTTTTTATGTTGTGTATGAAATCAATCAAACCGCAATTATTGCAGAAAAGGGTCTACTATTCTATTCAGATTTCTGTAAAGGTGTCCCTTCTTCTTCTCTGAACCAGTTCAGATTACATCGGCGAAACCTGAATATCACTGAAGATGCTGCCAGCGCAGAGCAGCGAAACGTATGAGAAGAAGGGACACCTTGGACCACGACATAACAGCCCGGAAGAAATCATTACCAGATCCAATGCCGGCCGTGAAAGCCTTAAGAAGGCCCTCAAATAAAAATCATTATACCATATAGTATACTTTTATAATGCATATGGGTACTTAATGCAGTATAATTTTTCTGCATCCTTGCAGTTAGCATTGAAATTTAAACACATCATTTGTTGCTTGACCATAACTACATTAAAATTATTGAAATATACATAAACATAATTTCTAAAAAAACGAATGTACAAAAAAAGGTTTCTCTACTATGTTCAGAAATTAGATAAACGCAGAATCCGAGTTTAAGAGGGGCATTTACTTGGAGTGATCGGGCAAATTGTAAACTATGCAACCCATGTTACCTGCGGGACATGGGACGTAAGAGGGTAGCCGATAGGTAGAAATCACGCAAAGATCAGACGGGCTAAACTAATATTCGGAAAATTGCTGACTGTAGCGTGTACATAAAAAAGTAAGCATGATATTAGTAACTTACTATGATATTACACCAGGTTATTCAAAATATGGAATAACCCATTTATTTCTGTAAATATGAACTATATAACATTTCATTCTAACTGCATGTCGACTATGATTTTTGGAGGAACTTTTATAATAATTTTCATTCCACCTCCCCATTGCTTCGGCAGACAGTAAGTTAATGTGAAAGAGCTTTTAACATTAAACTTGTCACCTGTATTTAGACATAAAAGCTTAGAAATACGGTCATATCGGAATAAATCGTATACCGCACGATCATTCCCGACAGGTTTGTATCTTAGCCTCACTGTTCTCTGGATACCACGCGACGGATCTGGTGGGGATGGGCATTCGCATTCCGCTCTCTTGACGGATTCGTACGAAAGGGTTTGCGGTTTTAGATTTTTTGAATGTTTTTACTTATTTATCGTGCTCATGTTTTTGGTAGTGTACAAAGAAATATGTAGCTACAACGTGGAGTTCGAATTTTTCGTTTATGTGCCTTAGTTTTCGAGAAATAGCTCGCCAAAAATACGCATTTTTAAGCACAATATAACAACAAATATTTACATTACGGTACCAAATTCAGAAAAAAACGCGAACTCTACGTTGTAGCTACATCTTTTGTCATTGCCATGTCGAAATTTCACTTCGAAAAAGTTTCTAATAACTCGGTAAAATGTAAAACGGTAGATGCTTAAAATGACCCGCTTCGCTCTAGGTAAACGCCCCTCTTAATAGAAATCAAGCACAAACGATACTTAAATGTTTTTGGTCATGGGGAAAAAACTACCAATCTGGGCGAGACTGAAACATTACAAACCATACTTTTCGAACAGCAAACTCGTTGCTGTATTGCAATATTAATATTAACTATTTGTAATAACTAGGGGACGTCCGATTAAGGAAATAAAAGGCCGAAATTTGTCACAAGATTTAATCCAAATTAACTGCTACAGGTATAATCCTCCCAGGCCTGACAAAACGAATTGCCTAATATAAATTGTCACATATACCTGCCGTGGCTTCCCTGTTCTACTCATTGTGGTCAGGGTTAATTCTAAACGATACCGTAAAATAAATCCCGAAAGTTAGCTGCAATCCCTGCAGTTAACCCGCTGAAAAGTTTAATTTACGAACTGGGGGATATTAATTTACATCTGTTTCCAAAATGTTAAACTTATGAGCTATTTATTTATTTACCTATTCAATTATAATTTACGTAACGTAACGTATTTCTAAATAACAGCACATACATTACATTTTTATAGGCCGCGATGGTATATTATAGTACATTATAACACTTTGCGATTAAAAATGCGTGTCGTTACCTACTGTCAATAGACACTAATAATTACTCAACTTTTTTTTTTAATTTACACAAAACACCATTACACCATGCATGCGACAAAATCTCATACGCTTTGGTTAGTCCGCATAAATGACGTCTGTTTGAACACTGCCTTCTATTCTCCTTTCTAGGTGACAATGAAACACCACTACTGTTGTTGCGGTAAACCTGCTTCGAAATTGTCATGTTMTTCGTCGACAATATATATTAAATTACATATATCTCGGCGATACAACGGAAATGCGCTAAAGATAATCTCTTTGCGCGGAAAGGCTTTCATACTTTTTACATTTTTCTATCAATGTACTATGTGTTAAATATTTTTTTTACATTTGGTAACTTTTATCGTTATTGATAGCTTAATTATTTATTTAAACCAATTAATGCAAGTGCGACAATTGTCCAGTGGCTGCCTGTTTAACCATTTCTAATTTGCACACGCCTTCTGAAAAAGGTAACAGCACTTGTTTATTTTTAAGTGGAAAATTGGTGGTTATTTCGTTCCAAAATTATCCAACGTCTGCGTTAAATTTCGAGATCTATATCTTTAAGGCACTTAKCTCAATAATCACAGACMGCTTGYGATGAGTAAATCCAAAGTGGTCAACCYCTACCGGATATAGGATGGCTGTACACCTGTACCGCAATTTAGCAACTCGCTACAGCTTAGTCATGGAAATTTTTATTCTGAATGATCCTTTTATAAGTCTGCATGAATTGTCTACGATAAAACTTTAAAATCCTCCTCGAAACCGCAGTGACTAGTTTAAGGTCTGTTGTCTATCATAAAGATCCCACGGTCTATTTCGTTAACCTGCAGTAAGTGCAGCCATCTCGTTGGACTACAGTGGATTTTGCGAAGTAATGGTATTAAATTAATGAGTGTCATCCTCCCCATAGTCTCGACTTGGCTCCAAGTGATTTTTTTACGTTTCCTATAATAAAAAATAAAAGGCGAAGCTACGCTTTTCCAGTCTGAAAAAGCAATTAATACATTCATATCTCACATTTTAAGTATGGTTACTTCAGAATGGAATAACTGTTTTATGAAAAAATGAATAGAATGTAAAGGCGAAAAACGATAAAGCTATTTTAGAAATTTTTCGACTACCCTACGTATATTGCAAAGGTCATTAAGGTGTTAAATTTGGCGATTACCCTAAAATACTATTTTTATAACATTATCATGACACCCTTAAGTTGCTGAAACTTGCAATCACAGCATTTGCTAGCGAACGCACCTGTTACAAACTTTATCGCACAATAAAAGTATTGTGTTGCAGCTGCACAATTTATTGCTCCAGAGAGATAATTGAAAGCAGATTTGTCTTTACAGAATACTACTTGCCTGAACTCACAAACTTCCATGAAAGCGATTCCGTATACCCCACAAAATCCGAAATTGTAGTTTGTCAAGTATATTTACCTTGCTGATGCGTTTCCATTCTGCAAACCTTACGAACAGGGAAGACAAGAGTCCCTGGCGACACTGCGTTGCTTTGTATGCGGCGGATTGGAAATCGGATACTAGAAATATTATTTGCTATACGTAAAGATCTACTACTGCTTCAAGAAGTTAACAATGTTTTTCATTGTGAGTGTTAGAAATGTGTTCACAGTTTTCATTTCAAAGTTTGTGTAGAATTAGCAATCCTGTCACAGTAACTTAAAAATATACGACAATAGGTTACATGGGTCAGGTACTTTTGACTATCTGGAATAAGGTGGGATACGATATATTGCCTTCCGCTCATATTCATTCGTTTCCTCTGTAACTAATTCTCATATGCTCCAAATTTATCTAAATTACGTTTAATAATAATCTAGACGCAAATAAAACGACTTCAAAACAACAATAGGAACAAAATTTAGAATATTTAGTGAATTAGTCGTGGTATTTTAATAATAATTAATACAAGCCATAGCTCACAGCTGTAACCTTATTAAATACGGTAACTGACAATGTACAAGAAATATTGTGTCCCTGAAAAGTCAAGCTAGATACTTTAGCCTTTTCTAATCCCACACGTCTGAATAAGCACCAATTATAAAGGATTCTAAAAACATATATAATATGTTGATTAATTCATTTATTTACTTAATAGTTAGAAATCGCATAACAGCAGCAACACCTTTTAGCTTGACTTGAATGCTTTTATAAATGAACTAGCGTCAATTGTGTAAACATAAATGAATATGTATATTCTTTTATTTTATTATATCTGATATCAGTTTAGAGCATGGTTGAGGTGTAGACAGCACACCATAGACATGCATTTTTTTTCAACTAAATTAATATTTAAATAAATCTTCTGCCCTAATCAATCCACTTTCTGTGACTAGTTTCGGCCTGTTCGGGCTCATCAGGCAGGGGTAGAGAGTAAATTGAGCAAAGCAGACCGTCAGCTTTAACCCCGACGGATGTATGAGATGGCACTGAGGGCATCTGCCCTCATATTCTCCTAAATTAATATTGCTACAATGGCCAGATCCAAAACCTAATTTATTTCCTATGAGGAAGATATTTTACCTTGTCCAAAATGTTGTAATTTGCACTAAACCCGTTACTATAATATTCGTTCTAACTCAATTACCACCCAAAATAAAGTACGATAAATACTAGTTAAAATAGTGCAATGGTAAAGCAGATATAGCCTTTCTTTGTCTGTACTTTACAATTTGCAGTTATAACGGTGTAAGAAAACTACTGTGTTTTTCTCTAGAACAGAATGGCGGCTTATTTTAACATTTACTTTAGTAGCTGCAGGTTATTTTTATTGTTTAACATTACATTTACAGTTGTAATACACTATTGTTTTTTTTAATACGTGTGGTTGCATTTTGTCTATCAGTATGCACAGTCACGATGAGTGGACGCTCTGTATATACGTACTTTGCTTGCTTACTCCTGTTATCCATATACTACATTCTAAACTCGATTGTATATTTAGATTATCCCAAATCGGCAACAAAAGCGTGTGCTATATGTATCGCACCTTATTGTATCTGTATACAGTGTTTTTCGAACTTTATACACACTATACTATTTTAGGCAGTAACATTATAATTACGTTTGCATTTCGTTGTTTCACGTGCGCCTTTGTAGAAGTTACGTGGATTATCTGGCACAGTCTGAAATATTCTAGGCAATTGCATGGCAATGTCACATAACTCTCTGTGACTTTACCCCAAAAACCTCTACGATCATAAAATAATAAAGAACGTAATGCAGTAAACAATCCACGTGTGCGGCAGGTGCTAAACTACCACTATATTGTACCGCCCGTGTCAACGCTTATCTTTTCTACAACGTGTAGCTGTTCCGCGAGAAGCCTGCACTGCATAATAATTGATGACACGATGTTAGTATAAATAAGAGAATACGATTTAGCAAGCGTAGTCATGCTAATCGAATTAAAACAGGGCATGCGTTACGTAGTCTAATCTTGGAGAAGTATGCTAGAAGATAATTTCTTGTGATGTGCAGGGTGAGATATTGAATCATCCATTAATTATGTTAATCAGAAGATCCTTTGAAAGATACGAGCTTCAGACCTAATTGCCGATGAGTAAAGAGAGTTTTATAATTTATGAAAGCAACTTGATTGGAGCTTATTAAAATGTTATAGATACTAAACTCGTATTTCAAATACCAATGTTTACCTTTTTGTTTATCACTAAGTAGGTTCAGGTAGATATCTGCGGTTCCAATTTATTCGTTTCCCCATAATAGCTGCCCACACAATTACTTTCTGAGGATACTGCGCATGCAGTTCCATCATTCATTGAGGATTTTTAATAGATCAATAGCGACAGTAATGTCTGCTTATAAATCCATTTAGCCAAAAATTGGCTTCGCTAGACAACAAAATGTTGTTTGGAATATTTTATTATCATTGGTCAGGTCCATATCATCGCACAAAGCCGCAATCTTCTGTCACGATCATCTTAATTTTGTTCATGGGGAATGTTCACCTCGTAGGATTTGTGTTTGTGTCTTTTTTGTAAGTATTTCGAATAACTGACGATTGACTAATATTATTGCGCAACACAAGTTGCGTGGTTGACATAGATGAGTTGTTCATAACGCTAACTAATACATCAAAAGCTTGATCTTCATTTGTAGGCGACTTCAGACCTTTGGACCTCAAAATATCTTTTACATCTTCAGTTTCTTCAAAATTTTCCAGCTGTTGTTTGCACAATATGATTGCTTTCCGTATGAAGGTTATTAAATAAATCTTGATATGAATGTTGTCTAATTCCATAGCCAGCCACCACTAGGATTTTATTCGTAAATTTTTTTAAGTTTTCCAACCATCTCAAATTAAAATGAAACTGCTGTTGTTAAATTGACCTGTTAATTTATTTAAAGGAATTGAAACCGTGATGTTTTTGCGGAATTAGTATCAAAGGAATTATAAAGCATTAACAACTGCAAAACCTGTTTTGATAGGGCCGTTATAAAAAAAAATTTGTTATCAATCAATGATAAAAAAGCATAAAATATCTTGGTTGCAATAAAAAAAAAAAAAACTTTTGCTGCCAAAGAAATGTGTAGGCACACATATATTTTTTTAAAGTTCATGTAAATTTTGGCATATAATTTTCCAAATAACTAATTAAGGTAGGTAGTTTCAGAATTTGGTCCAGCATAAGGTGTTTGATACTTCCCATATTCCAGCTTTTTCTCTAATTTTCATTGACATCTCCCGATGTCGCAAAGTCGGAAGGTCGAGTGTAGCTGTAAATATCGATATTACGCGTTTTAGCACATCAATATAATGCGTATCGATATATTGTGGCAGAAACCCAGGCCTAGGAGTATGCTATGAAAAGCTTTCATGTACTCTCTCATTAATTATTTAATTATGCACACGAGTTTAAAGTCGCCTACATATTCAAAATTAATTAGATGTTGATGGGTGGGTTTAATACAATATTATTAAAACTGTGCTGAGGTTAAACACAATGATAATCAATATAAGCTAATAGCTTAATAGCTATAAAGCGAAATAACTTGAGTTCTGTTTAGAAAGTTCGTATCCTCTTTAAGTCGGACACAGACAAAATGCAAATTTTCAACATGGGCTCTCTTTTGATCTAATCCACATTCAAGCGTTTTAGAATCCATTTCACAGATTTTTCTTTCCCAAATCGACGTAAACAATGAGATGAACTCGTTCATGTGAGATACCCAGTGTCCCTGCTATACCTCTATAGTCTATATTTTAGCTCAATTCGCCGGTATGGTAATATTATGCCACGGACTGCAGGGATTGACATACAAAAGTCTTTCAGGCTACTGGCCATTTTAAATGGAAAACTTTTCTCTTAAAAAAGAAAATGCGTTTCTTAACGGCGGCTTAAGAAGGGCAGTTGTAAATCTCTACCTCGAAAACCTTTAAAGTACAGGTACTTTATCTTAACTGGATATTGTAATTTGTTGATTTCTTTGTTGTAGCTGACGTGCTTTTGTTAAATATAATTATGTGTGGTCTTTAGACATGATACCATCTGTGCAATCTGCTCTGTTATCGATTACGGATGAGATAGTTCAAAATACGGACATAGGAAATGTAACAACTTTGTCTGTGTTAGACTTCATTCTATTGACATAAACTGGAACATTGCGGAATTTTTACATCCAGAGTTCAATTGTTTCAAGAATTACTTATTTAATCGTAATCTTACAAGATGCACAGCTGATGGTCTATCAAATGTCAGGGAGGTTGGAACAGGTGTGCCTCAAGGATTCGTGTTGGGTCCACTTTTTGTTCTTTTTGTTTGCTGATGATATTCAACTGTATTATTTGACCCTCAATTCCATAGAAATCCGCAGTACTAAAAATTTCATTAAGAATGAGGTACATAAATGGACCCATTGGACATATCTATATTTGAATGCAACTAAATGTAAAAATATTCTTTTTGGAACAAGTAATAAACTTGAAAATTTGCACCACACCGTTCTCATTAATGATTTGGAGGTTTCTTTGGAGACTACATTGAAAAACGTAGGTGTTACTTTGGATTCTCAACTTAGTTTTAACAAAAAATTTAGCCAAATGACGCTACTGTGGCTTTCAGGAGCAGATATATTACAGTTGAATGCGAGTAGAACACTAAAATAGCAAAAATAGACATACTACATTGTACTAATGCCTTTCCGCTTAAGTGTATTATACAATGTAAATAATGTGATAGCAAAACCATACAATTTGTCTATTTTAACAGACGAACCACCAGGTAATGTTCATTTGGTGACAGTGCTGATAGCGTATCTCAACATTTATCAGTGACGCGGACCTTTCTTCTCCAGAATTACCTCAATTAATTATATTACACGGTAAGAAAAGCGTCTCTTGAAATATGGTCTCTGAGAGTATCCAACTGAATAGCGGAGCTTGCCGTGTACAATTTAGGGTGGCAAAATCTCGGTTACCTTTCTCGTGCAGCAATTTTTCCACGGTATTAAAGTGCCATAACGTTTGATACTCAAAATAGGACGTTCAATCTTTGTCCTTCCAGTTTTGAATAAAGCGGCGAGGGAAACAGATGAAACTGAATTTTTATTGATGCATAAAGCGCGGTATGAATATTTATGATCGAGTGTTAAAAGCTCGTTTAATTCGATCCCGCCCGGTTTTTTTTACAGGAGTAATTTCAAGCGACTTCATAAAGTTGCACTCGGAATGCCGTTTAATAACTTGATAACAGATGAATAAAATTTTAAGTGAGAATATTCATTTCTCACCGAGAAATGTTATTTTCAAGGTTTTGGATCATTAATACAGACGTCAATGCTCTTTGCGGGTTTCATTTGTTTTTACTGACCACCTACATTACTTTTGCTGAGTAAATCCAATTTCCTCCTCTTGCATTCTCGGATCTGAAAAAAGGGTACGGTATTAATCATTTGCTTTTTCATAAACGTTATTAATCTGATTTGCTTGTATGGTTTGTTTTATTTTTTCGCCGACTCAGTCCTTGAAATTTATGCTGGCTGTTATTCGTCACTCGTGTCTTCCTAAGGTGCGTTCTTAATTATACGCAACTGTTATAACGATTTCTTATTCGTTTGAATGCTTATGCGTACCTATAATAAAGAATATTATTGTTATTTTCGTTTCAAAAGATCTGCGTAATTATAATATAAATAAGATTCAGTAGAAGACATGTACGTACTGTGGTGTGTCTCAGTTAATGTAGCATAACAAGTAAATTTGTTATTATCAGAGATACAGATTTGGTTAAATAGAGAAAGGTTAGCCTTTTGCTGTGCATATTAATAATATGTGCTCATATTTGAAATGAATTTAATCATATTCGTGTTTGGCGCCTGTAACGGTTTTGATCGAAAAGACTAAACACACTTTTTTAGAACACAGTTCCACGTTCTCCAAGCTGCTCAGGATCATACCTTGCGTATGATATTTTGTTCCGAAGAAACCATCATCAGGTTCAACCTTTGTTGCGGTAGTTAGAGTTTTGCGTATTTAACAGAATGAATTTTTTTCTTTACAGTGATATATCAAACATATAGAATGTTAAATAGTCACTGCAAACAAAAATAATCTGTAACGTAAATACTTATATAAATGAAAGTATGTTTCGTTATTAAGAGACATTGAAAAGAAAATTGCCTGTGCCACGTATAAAAAAAAGTTACACCAACCGCAGCGAGTACTGACATCCATAGTGTGGCAACACAACACAATATTTTATTTGTTCAGATAAACTATACTATTACTTAGCTATAAACATTTGCTATTATTTTCTTGTTTGGCTATGGAGCGTCTTTCCGCGAGTATATATTTGTTCATTTTAAGAGGAATCGACAAACATACAGCCACTCCCTTACTGAATTATGTCAAGACGTAAACAGCATTACCGTGACAATAAAACATACCAGGATCTCCACAAATCGCGCCGGAACACGCCTTTCGTGTTGTGTTGCCGGTTTAACCGAAGCCGATAGTATCTTTTAAAAAAATTAGCGATTACAATATTAAGTGATAAAAATAGGTGTTAATCTAAAATAGAAGTAACAATCACGTTTAAATGCTATTTGTGATTGTAAATAATTAATTTTTCAGTTAAAATTACTTCATTTCCAGCATTGCTTTTATATAGTTAAACTTGGCAATATCAATTATATTATCCGCATTCCTTGGGCTGTTCAGATCCATTTGCCACTCTGTGCACAAAGCGTGCCATCAAAGTATTTTTTTTTTGTAAAATACTTGGAATCTGTGTACAAGAGCATTTATAAACCAACACAATGAAATCTGACGAAACAGTATTTTACTGTCTCATAGGTACAACATACATGTAAACAACGATTATTCTGATACCTACAATAAATGTTCAAATAGTGACCGTTGTTCTCCTAACACAATCTACACCTTCTACTAGGAGCTACTTTATTTCAAAGTACAACACTTTACATTACAGACGGTCATTATTCTCTGCAGTAGCCGTTCCATATCGTTGAATGGATTTCTGTTTCGGCGCACTGATTTTTTAGGGTGCGTCCAKTATAAGACAACTAGGTTCGGAAAGCTAATATAKGTCAAGTCKAACACATCCGAAAAAATGTCTTTCTTGTCATTCCATGGAATTATACGACTTTTGTAAACTATAAATTTTATTTGGTAAACTATACTATAAACTATGGCCGCGAAAGCCTAAACCAATTCATAATTTTTGTATTGCATAATGCGTGCAGAGCGTTTTGCTGTACTCCTACATTAGAGTTCACTCAAGCTTTAGTTGTAATGCTTTTAGCCAAAAACTCAATCTAGGCGAGCTTCAGTTAGATACATAAAGCGCGGGAGTTACTGCAAGGAAAGTCAAAGTGAATTGTGGCCCTTTGAAGTTCACACGCGAAATTCTTATTGCTTGAAGGTCGGAAACCCCACGTTAATTTCCAGTAGCGTTCTTTCTGAATTATCTACGTTACACTTAGTAGAAAATAAGAAAATCAGGCTTCTGCACCTTGTGAAACTAAAGTGACTGCGGATAACACGAGCCCACGGCAAGTGGAACATCTATACAGCTGTAGAGGTATGAAAATACCAACTATTATCTCAGACTCAGAGATCACACTTTTAGGAACGAATAAACTCAAAGATGTAATTTGTACAAAATAGTAGAGCAAGCAGTGATGGGCATTTACGCGTAAATTATAATTTTCTACATTACGCGCGTAGAAAATGTAGATAAAGCATTTTGACGTAGATTTTGTTTTTGAAGCCAGATTAAAAAAGAGGACAATGTGACTATAACAGAAATTGCAAAAATGTAGGTATACTAAATCCTGTAATTTACAAAAAGGAGTTTTTGAAATTAACTGTGATGTAAGTAAATTTAGAACATCCTATAATATTATAGTATATAGAACATAACACGTTTTAAATCGTATAATAGCAAGCGCAAGGCAAGCGCAAGGCAAATAGGTATTAAAAAATGGTGGAAACTATGACTCTGTCCACACTGTTTTTTTTATTTTTACCTGCATCTTGAAGATTATTGCATATATTGAGTACAGCAATAATAAGTCTTATTTTCACCAAAGCTCGTAATATTTCATTAACCTATCGGTTGTGCTTTTAAGAAGAAATTGATAGGAAAAGTAGTTCATCAGTACGAAATTTAAGAATGCCATGAATTAGTAAAATATTCAAGAAAATACTGGGAATTCGCTAGGAATTGATAAATATAGAAGAAATTTAGAAATGTCTTAGGGCGTCATCAAATTTTCACTGGAAATTATGTACAAAACTTTGCTTTCGGTTTGCCACACGCCACAACCCCTTGGATGTACACCAATATACTTTCGAAAAAAAAATAAAAAAATGCATTTTGCTCGCTTTATATAAGTAAGTACTGTTACATGTACGGGTGCGAAAAAGCGCATTTCTAACTTCTTTTATTTACACGTTTGAACCGAAGTACACTAACTCTAAACACAACTAGTTCAAAACACTCCCATTATAACATTACTAATTCAGCAAACCACTATTCAGAACACTACAATGCACTCACTAGTACAAAAACACTTTAGAACACCCGGTTCGCCTTTGTTCCCTTGCTTCTCCGCCTTTCAAATCAGACTTCAGACTTGCTGCCATGCGCCAGTCCGCTTCTTATATAGGGGGCAGCTTCCCGTCTACGCAATCTCACTAGACGTTTCCTAAAGTTACTGTACTATTCCATGCATCACCTGTATATTACTAGAATCGCTACCTAACGGCTTGCAGTGTACTACTAACACTATAGTAGGCTTGCATGATGCTGATGCTGCTGCTCGTGTCATGTTATCAACTGTCGCATAGCACCATTTTTTTTAAATGAATACAACTGATGGACAAAGTATTTATATATTTTGTTGTTCATTCAACTAGCTTCGACATCGAGATTATCGATGGGACATCTCGATCTCGTCTCGAAAGTTCGAGATGTAAAAATGGCAGTCTCAGTCTCGAATTTAGAGATGAGACCAAGAAAATTATAGTCTTAGCGGCAACACTAGCGAAATGGCGAATTTCGACTACAACCCTTATGCTGTCTCTAACGACCCTCATTGCCTGACTTCGATACTGTCGCAAATGTTATTCGCTTCCTGTTTTACGTCAGCTGCCATCACATCTTCGTCATTTGTTTCAGGACAAGCATGCGACAGTGGCGTGGAGAAGCGGGCGGCCACGTCGGTGGGGGCCGGACACCGAGTAGGAGGCTTGGGCGATGAGTCGCTGCCGGTGTCGGCGCTCATGGACAACCCCACGACGGTACAGGTGTTTTTCAGCGTGGGGCAGCGCCAGGAAGTTGCGCTTTTCAGCTCCAGCACGCCGGCGGATCAAGTCAAAGGTAAGATGGAATGCAAAGGGGAATTTTAAAGAAGCGCATGTTTATACGGTGGAAAATGTTATAAAAGCTGACGTCTTGTCGCTCATAAATATACGATGCGCCGTGAAAGTTAAATTTAAATATATCTGTGGATAGCTGATGCGCGGTAAGGATGGACTGTGTTGTCAGTAGGTATTTTGAAACGAAAATTTTTCAGTTGCATATTTATTTATTCAACTTGAACAAAATACAAATATATCATAAATTGGTGGAATCCCGATTAAGGTTTAAGATATGGAATTGATTGAAAGAGGAAAGTTTTTGAAAATCTCATGAGAAATTTATTGCTGGTTTCGTTGTCCGGGAAATTGTGGGAAAACTTTGCTAGGCAGCTTCTTAAATAACTAGAACGTATTTTTTTTTATAAGGGTTCTATTAGGGCAGTTTTTACGAAGAATGCGAGAACTTGTAATGTTCGCGGCCAGTCAGATTGAAATTTTGATCTTATTGGGTTAGGTCATTTAAACGTTCTAAGAAAAGTTAGCAAAAAAGAAATTGCACTTGGAACCATCACCAGCACTATTGATTTGCCCACCTATACCATCGCCAAGATTTTGGCCAACTTTCAACACGGGAAAAATATCTTCACATGTTCTCAATTCCCAGCACTTTGTAAATATTCTGCTCGAGCTAAGTCTCGGCCCAGAAGACAACCTCGTCAGATTCGTCGTTATATATCATTATGCACAAAGTAATATAATAAGCTCGATACTTTATAGCTGTAGCAGAAAAAATATCTCACATCCGCGTATTTCACTTGTCATGGTCAATTCAACTAATAAATTTTTGGTACACCCATGAGCTTTCTATTGACCCCCGTAGAGAGCGTTAGAGTCATCAAACTTTAAACTTAAGACTTTACCGCCATCATTCGGGCTCACAACTACGATATTTTGGCAGCCTTCTTAGTTTACTTTAATTCTCAACATTCTAATATAAAATTCACAATGGAAATCGAAAGCAACAATAAATAATTATCTCGTACTTCTTGATATTTTTGTCACTCATTTACCAGATGGTCATCTGAGCCATTCTGTTTAACGTAAACTTACTCATACAGATGGATACTTACAGGCGGCTTCTCATCACCATCCCCGCAGTGTCAACTTCCGAAGCAGGCAAAATTTCAAAACATATCATTCAGGTCAACAGCGAGGATAACAGCCGTGAGACAGAATCTGCCTTTAATCGTCATCTTCATCTCAAATCCAAACCATAAGTCACGAACCCCCCCCCCCCCCGAATTATATATCGCCTTGCGTTCAAAGATAGAGCTGGCAAAATTTTTAAAAAACAACTGAAATACTTCCCTCTCTGAAAGTCAAGACAAAACCTCTGTCATCTAGAGATATTTACTCCATCCCCATTGCTCATGCGACATCGGCCAAGCAGGCGTATCATGTCTTACAGAACACAAACGCAGCCTTAAATCAGGTCTCATCACCCATTCGGTAAAAGCCCAACATCAACATGAATGCGTACACAATATTTAATTTGTAAATATCTCAGTTCTAGGGAAAATCCCTTTCTACATTACTCGAAAGTTCCAAGAAGCCATTAAGATTTGTAAACACCTGAGCAACCTGAACCTCTCTATTGAGAACTATCCCAGTATTATTATATCTAAACTTCAGCTGACTTTTTGCCAGGCAATTCTTACTTAATACCTGGAATAACTGGAATAATAATAATAAATATATGTACTCGTCCACACACATAAACCGTAATACTGATAAAGAAATAGTAATAGTAGTAATACAAAATCTTTTCAACAACTACCACCCAAAACTAAAATTCACTGTTGAAATAGAAGAAAACGACAAAATTTAATTTTCTTGACCCAACTCTTATCAGAAATAAAAACATAATAACTACAAAACGGTAAACAAYACAATATCATCAGGACGTTACTTAAATTTTTATTCTCACCACCATTTATCTCACAAAAAGTCAGCTATGACCGCACTTATTGATCGCCCTATTAAACTCACAAGCCCACAATATCGTCCAAAATCCGTCATTAGTCAAACAACTCTTAAAAAACAATTACCCTCTTCAACCAATAAACCAAATTATAAAAAAAACATGTATGTATATGCATTTTATAATAAAAATCGAAAACCTAAAGACAGAGAAAAAATAGCACGTATTTATAACATTCATAAAGTTAACACTGCCTATTCTAGCAAAAACAAAATAAAAACAAGTGCACCCCATTAAAATAAAAAATTCCCACTCTCAAAGAAGCTCATGTAGTTTATAAAATTCCCTGTAATAAATATAAAATAATGTAATTATAACCTTAAACAGTCACAAAAAAAGATCTGCCTCACGAATGCAGATAATAAAACACAATTATTATATATATACGGAACCCAACATATACGAACGCAACATCTTAGAAAAAAAAGAAAAAAGTCCATCCTCACGTGAATTGTGATACTGACAATAACATACCTTTCTGTCACATATACATCAAATTTAAATTAACGAACTTTTTATAGAAAATATTTACATCTGCTAGTTTTTTTAAAAATATTGAATAATATAATACTTCTCCAATCGGATGGACTCCTTTTTAAGTAATTTAGATCCACTTTTTTACAAATAATTATATACATGTATATTTTATTATGTTTTATAAGCCTTCAAGTTTATTATAAATAAATGTTGAAGAAGGCCTAAACCAAGGCCGAAATAAACTAAATATTTGAAAAACGTATCCGAAGTAAAAATAACCACAAGATAAAGAAAAAGTTAGCAAAAATAGCACTTGAAGAGGACGAAAAGATGTCATAGCCACTGAAACGTCAACAGATTGAAATAAATTCCTGCAAAACTCCAGAATAATAATACTACTTCTATTCTATTCTATCTTCTGTGGTGCGACCCCGCAGATGGGGTGGGGCGCTGCACTTAGACCTTTCGATCCATTGTGCCCGCACCGTAGCTTAGAAGAGTCCTGCCTTCTCAAAGAAGTATCTGTTTCCAAGGAAAACTATAATTATAATAATTATATAACTATTCAGTCCCAATAAATTGAGACCCAAATTCTGCAAACTTTTGCCTCCTAGCTGTCCGCAGTTGATATGGAGGTGAATCGGAGTTTCCTCCTCTTCTGAGCAGAACCTGCAGGTGCTACTCTCGACTTCACCCATATTATATAGGTGTTTATTGAGCCGGCAGTGTCCCGTAAGGACACCCACCATTAATCGCAGTTGAGAACGACTCCGGCTTAAAAGCTATTTGCGTTCCTGAGCAGGCGTAGGTCCAGWGATCAAGGCCCTAGATTGCCTCAGTTCCGKCGCGTATTCCCAATACAAGTAAAACTGACGACCAAGCCACTTTGTGATCTCCGCCCTCAGTCTGCTTTCTGGAATAGCGATGGAAGGTTGTGGTAGAAGATAAGGTGTGGACGGCGCCCTTTTCGCTAATCTATCGGCCCTTCCATTGCCTTCAATGCCTGCGTGAGCAGACACCCAAATCAAATTAACCCGATTATGTTGGGCCAACCTTACTTATGTGTTACGACAGTCCAGTAGGAGGCCGGTGCGCACCCTAACACAGGTAAGCGCTCGAAGTGCCGCCTGGCTATCGCAGTAAATGTAGATATGCAATCTGGAATACCCTCTACTGAGGTCCTCATGAGCACATGCCAGGATTGCATAAATTTCCGCATGGCATACCCTAGGGTACTCTCCTAGTGACAAACTGAGTTGCACCTTCGGAGATGTACCACATACTCCCGCGCCTGTGCCTGTGTCTATTTTAGACCCATCCGTGTACCAGATGAGTACTTGTAGTATAGTAGTGCAATTCTCCTACCGTTTTTACAGCCCTGGAATACTATTTACCTTTCATTTACGGGCACAGTTTGAAGGGCACGCGACACTTCATAAATCAAACTCTCTCTTTGTAATTTTAGGAATTTCCAGTGACATCCTCCGAAAATCGGACCTAAATTTATGGTAATAGGGTTATTTGCGGCAACTAATGAGGGGGGGGCAGCCTGCTGTTCGAGATGAAATATAAATTTTATAGCAGGGTTGTAATAACGGTAAGAGAATTGCATTACTATACAAGCATGTTTTCACCATTCAGAAATCACATCCCTCTTTATCGGGGATAATGATTCTGTATGGTGTATCAAAACACATAGTCGTGTTAATCCTATCTCTAGTCATTGAGAGAATAGCTTGATCTCCGTTTGGAGAGCGCCATACGGTGCCCTCCTTCTCCAGATTTCCAATTACTTCTTCTACTTTATACAAAAAGAAGAGAAAGAAATTCTGCCAAATGCTGGTTAGTGTTTAATGCTTCCAATAATAATTTGATAGCTTCCAGAACCCGGCATAACAAACGATAGAGAAACCACGAAATATGCAAAATATACCTACCTTTAAGTTTTATGATTTGATATGTGTTTTTAAGCAGTGGCGGCCCGTGGCCCTCTGAATTGAAGGGGCTCAGTACTATTCGTCGCACATTACAATTTATGCCTACCAAACCTGAAAGACAATCTACTGCGTTTGATACAAATGTAGATACTAATGCGGCAAACGGCAACACTGTGAACACACATAGCAAAGTCCAAAATGCCCAGAATTATGTTAGCAAATATTATATTATTGGGCATAATGGCTTGCGCCCGCGTAAGCTTTGTTGCTTAAGCTTGCAAAAAAGTAAAAAAAGGCTAGTTTCAGTAAGAAAAATGCATGCAATATGCGTCGTAGTTTTATGTACATGATATATATACAGTCCTTCAGAAGCCGCCGCTGCTTTTAAGCAGTCAATATTAGTAGTGGCTTAGCACAAATCCAACCAAATTATCTTGTATAACAAAAATCAACGCGGAAAACCGTCCGTGTGTAAACAAATGTCAGCAATTCATTATAGTGTCACCAGTATGCTCAAATGAGCGAGAACAAATGCATGCATCACACTTATGTGGTGAAGGGCATGTGATCCAAATGGGGTTGTGTGTATTGAACTGCCGCTTTTCACGTTCGAATGAAGCCTCACTACAAGTAGAGTGATAGTCGGAAGAGATATAGCTGAACTTTGTTACGGGTTTTTCTAGAATGCCCCAAGTGGATACACAAAGCACGAGAAGTGTAAATGCAAAAAAATAGCCAATGGGAAATTATAGGAAACAGTAACAAAAAAATAGAGCGAGGGCAAATATTCCTCTTCTCTATAATTTCGTCAGAGCTATATCAATACCATGTAATCGAATGAAATCCGATGTAAATTAAGTTCGTCGACAAGTAACTGAGCAGAAGCCCTTTAAACTCTGATTAATTTCAATTTCCCTAACTCGAGAAGAGGTTGTAAGTTTTACGACCTTGTACAATTTCCTACGTAGAATCCTTTAGGTTTTTGCTCGATTCAATGAATTCAGAGCACAGCGGTTGTGAAACATMTCCGTACGAGTCCAAACTCACAAGACACAAAATTATCCGCCTTGTAATTTCTAATGAGAAATGTTTTAAATTATCAGAACAGGTTAAATAAATTCAATTCCGACAGCCTAGGTCCCATTAATTAAGATACATATGTATGATTTATATTTTTCTTGTGACGAAGCAAAAATTACACTGCAAATTGAAAAAAAAAATTGCACTCCACTCACTTTTTGTGAGAAATTTTATTTCCTATCTGATGGTATTTTCACTTTTTGAATATATTAAGTGACAGTTTCCTGCTAATATCTTCTAAACCGTTTGCTGCACCGAAAATCCTTGCAATTAAAGTACTAAGTACATACTAAAAGGGGAAAAATTAAAAACAAATAAAAATTTGCAAAGGGTACTTACCCCTAATTTCGCCCTCTTCCCTATAGCCTACTTACCCCAAAAACAATAGGTCGCTTTCTGTAGTTAAGATTTATATGTATGCCAAATTTAAAGTTCATATAGTCTTATGTGATATGATATAATATAGTGTTTCGAAAGCGATTGAGCAAGTAAAAAGTTTTGAAAAAATTTTTCGCGATACAGTAGGTCCTTCCCATCCGTTGGATGCAAGTACATAATTAATAATTGTACATAGTGACATCTTGTGACCTTTTAATTTTAAATAAATATTGAGATCTCCTTAAGGCCTTAAAATTGGTGATTCGTTATAAATGCTCCCATCATAAAACACCTGTTTACTTTTTTACGCAATTTGTGTGCTTCTTTATTCAGATACAATAGTGTGTCATGTACAGTACTAGGACAGACTTACCTGTATATTATCGGCTAATGCTGAACCTTATTTTATATAGCTTCCACCACGAAGTGTCTGTCTAAAGACCCCATTTGTACTCGTATATAAAAGACTACCCTAATTATGCCGTGCATTATAAGCGCTTTGGGGAAATCATATAAACAGAAACTAATTATATAAAAATAGTTTATATATAATGCCAATGATTTGTAAAATACTTAGAAAAATGCAATACAGTCACAAGTAACGTACGTTACCTTCCGGTTTCCTACCATTATAGAAAGCAGGATAAGCAGCATTTTATTACCAGGTAAGTAACTGGAGGTCTCTAAGTTTTATTATTATGCAAATATAGGGTGGCGTTATTTCGGGTAGCATTATGTTGATTATTTTTTGACGTTACTAAAAGCCAATCAAAATATTCAATTTCGGTCAATTATGTCATTCTCAACGGATCAAAACACTATTATAAGAGAATTTTCACAAGAGCAAATTCTCGTTGGAATAATTTAAGGTAGGTTTTGATCATTGCTCTGACATCTGTCATCATCAAACTCTACTAAAATGAGTGGAACAATATTTAATACGTTTTCACTCAATGAATAATATTGAAATAGTGTTTCCGCTTGTTGCGTCAAAAATAATCTATCGAATACCACACGAGAGTGAGAATAAATTAGAAAATAATTCTCCAGAACTTTTATTCTCCAACTGTTCCCATTTGGCAATACCCATTCGAGCCTGTGGCTGTCGTGGTTATTGTCAGGCAACAGCTCTCAAAGTTCTGACGAATTATTTTCAATTTACTCTCACTCCCTTGTGATAGTATAACTGAAAATAAATTAGTGTTAAAATAAAATAGAAGGTCTACACTTATACAAACAACGTCTGCATCATTTTTTTTAATAAAGACGTTCTGAAAGCGTGTCTTAAAGTCACTTAAAAATAGGTGTATTGTGACCTATATTTGCAATGGAAAATGTTCCAAAGAAGTCCACAAAGAATCACAAGGTGTTATATGACATGTTTTTCTTAAAGAAAAAACTGATACAAAAAAGTCTGTCGGATACTGCATAAGAAAACCTATAGTCAGACCAGCATTTCTATGAAATCCATATTATTTCTGTAGAATCTTGCTCATGTTTTAGATAGATTGTGCATGTATTGAACTAACTTGATCTAGATCATCGAAATTGGTAGTCATTTCCTGTCTCATATCAGTGGCAATATCTTTATCAAAGATATAGTCTAAAATTTGCCTGTCATCTGCATAGAAATGATACCACTCTGAAGATCAGACAGAACATAGCGGTCTCAATATTGATCCCTGCGGTACTAGTCCTAGCTAATGCAAAATGGTCAAAAATTAGATCATGGTGAAGTGGAACGAGTGCTCTGGAGAAATCCAGCAGAACCAGCTTAGACATACTGATGTTCTATGCAGAATACGTTTAGTGGAAGCACGTAAACTAACTTTACTAATTTAGATTCTGACAGGATTGACTTAATTTTTACAATAGCTTTTCACTGTCATACAGGTTTGATATGAAGACAAAAGAAAGCTGTTTATAATTCAATTTCCAATCTGCCAGTTGTCATTGTAACCTCGTCGTGCGCTTTACATTTTTCATCCCTATGTCAAACATCCACACAGATACACATCGCTTAAACAGGAAATTATATGTCCATCTCATCTCAGTCACGCGTTTTACTCGGTCATCGGGCGTTGCTGGCGGCATCATGCAGCATCAGATTCGATTTAACCCGAATAATGGAGGGCGATAGAAAAATAACAAAGCATCCTCGGCGCTAATGGTCGCCCCTCGTTATCTCCACATGTTAATTAGATTCGGTGGACACGTTTGCTGCCCCAACAAATGTGCACTTCCGGTGTAACGCGTCCCGGTCAGCTTGGCCCTTGTCATAAAACGACTGCCGCCGATCGGATCCTAATTATTCGGATTACGGGGTCTCTGCAGTTTCCATTTGCTTTTTTACGGAGCTTTTGATGAACCAGTTTGTTGATAGCGGAGCTAAACATATAAAGTACGCATACAGCATGCGGTCAAAGATAAATTAATATGTTACAGTTTATATATCACGTTATTACAGTAAACGGCTTGTAGAGGAAATAATACTGTGATATCGATTGCAGACAGACAAACAACATGATTTCTTTAGGAATTATTTGAACGAGAAACTTGTCTGCCAAATAATTATTCAGTTCATATATTGTCAATTAAAAACAATTATATGAAGCTTTCACGCCATTTGCCGCCTCATATCTATAATGCGAGTCATTTTCACTCGATTCATCGATTGTGTGATTTCTGATACCTAAACCTCAATATAGATAGGTGCATAGAGAACGCAACAGCAAGTTTGTCATTCTTTATTAGATCGTAAGCGTAGTAGAACTTTTTAACTTTTGTTTCACTTACTCAGTCTAAGAAAATGAAACCCTAAAATCCTAGCTGAAACGTTAAATGAAATATCTAAACCATACAATTACTTAGCACATTTCTTGGGGAGTTTAAAGAATATTTTGTAAAGGCAGGATCCGATATTATTGCATTGGCAGAAACGTGGTTAAAAGACAAAGTTGATGGCAATGTCATTATGTGTATGTAATAGCAAGTTCTGCAAAATTTAGGAGGCTTCACCGTGACTCCGATGGAACACCTTTTGAACATCTCACTATTTCATTTCAGAACGGGGATAAAGTCTTTAAAGTGTGTTAGATAGACCACTTACGTTGGCACCAATCACTGTTTTGCTTGATTAGTTTGAAAAGCTTTATTAATGTTTTGTCGCGCAGGGCCATAATTTTGTATGCAGTAATGCAATACTTAGAAATATTTGAAACATACGGCCTTCATCAGCTGGTGGAGGAGCTGACAAGAATTTGCTTCACTAGGGCATCGCTGCTAGAAATCATTTATTGAATCCAGATCAAGACGTTATTGGAAATATATTTATAGATATCAACTKCACTGTCAGATCATGCGGTTGTTATKTGTAGCTTACATTGGCTAACATTGAAAGCGTAGCAAAAATGATTAGATATCGTTATTTCAAAATTTCTCTACATGATGCGTTTTTAAATGGTCTACAAACGGTATCTTAGTCTAGTGTGCATGTTATGGATCATGCTAATTTTGAATGCTACATGTAGTACAGAGGAATTCACCTAAGATAAAAAGAGAATCATCAAGAAACGAGTACGTCAATTTATTCGGACAATGATGGATAAATGCCCGCACACCCAACGTAGAAAAATGAATTTTACGCAGAAAGGAAGACTGCCGACAAAACAGCACTAGAAAAATGGCTCTAGCAGAACAAATTGATCGAACCACAACCTTGCGTGTTTTGAAAAATTCATTCAGCGCATCCAAGGACTAAGGACCGGTATTTCAGTCAAGGTTTAAACCAAAATTGTCAAGATAAACTAGTTTATCAGTCGCGCAGCGCATTTCAGTACTCGCTTACGAGTAAAACCGGGTTAAATTCCTCGGCAAGTTAAACCAACCCATCGAGGAGGGTTAAACCTAATTTTTGGATTAAGCCTGCGTATTTCGCGAAACGAGGACTTCACATTTGTTGAACTAACTGCATTTCGTTTCGGTTTGTTGTGACAGCGTGCGGTTTTGTCTTTTATTTATTTCTGTTGTGTGGGTTACTTTTGATATCATTCGTAAAAAAACCCTTGGTAATAATGAAGAACGACTACTTTTCGCACTAAAAAGGAGTTAGGAGTTGTTCGCAGTTAACAAAAAAAATTGGCATTGGTTGTTCTGACGAAAGAATTTAAAGCCCAATCCAGTATTGTTCCCAGAACAACTAGATAAAAATGATTCCTTTGTAAGTTGTGGTTGTTGTCTTGGCACTTTTCTCTGTTGATGAAAGTAAGCAAGCGAATGTACAACTTGTTCCTAATCCAAAAATTTCAAACTGGATGAATACAAGGGTTAACGGTCAACTGCAAGTTCCATACTGTCAATTTCATTTTAGAACCGTAACATTATTTTATTAGAAATGACAACGAGTTTATAGGTCAACGAACTGATACGTAAACATACTATCAGCTGATGAGCATTACGACGCAGGCGCAACCACAAAAGTACCGCCAACCTACGTTAAAAGTGTCGACTGTTAAACCGATTTTCACTAAACCAGATTTGTGAACTGAAATACGCTCATGGGTTTAACTTTTGGTTTAAAAATAAAACCAGTTTACTTTAACCCAAAGTTTAACCTCTCACTGAAATACCGGGCCTTAAGTGAAATAGACTTTTCTCATCACAGAACGTTTTGTGAACGGATTTCAGAACAACGCGTCAACAATCGTACCGAGTTTTTGTCAAATGTGTTCTTCACGGCCGAAGCAGATTTTACAAGATGTCCTATGATTAATTCTCGCAATCGGCACGCAATCCTCATGCTATTGTTCATGCCAGACCTCAAGTAAAGTTTATCGTAAATGTATGGGGCGGACTTATCGGCGATCGGTCCCGTTTTTCTTTCTCCTCGTTTGCCTGGAGAAACTTATAGGAAGTTTTTGGAAAATGAGCTGCCCAATTTACTTGAAGATGTACCGCTTCAAGCTATAGAGCGGATAATGTGCTAGATGCATGACGGAGCTCCAGGATATTGCAGTCAGACAGTAAGGCGTCTTCTAAATGCTACATTCGGTGAAAATTCTGTAATCCAACCCTGTTAACAGTGTTGAAGAACTCCACCGTCGTATTCAAGACAGTTTTCAAGAAATTCGAAATACTCAATTCATTTTCTTTAGGGTGAGGGGTCACGCCACATAGAAGCCTGCATTCCGGAAGGTGGTAGTCATTTTGAGCATTTGCTTTAAAACTACCAATAAAGATGCATCTCTATGTTATGCTGTCTGTACCGCAACCAACTGCAGATAGATCTATTTCGCTATCATTATAGCTCATCATTGCAGTCTAGTGCAGACAGCACGGCGTAGTAGGAAGTACCCGTTAAGGCAGCTAGGTGGCTTTATCATCATGTCAGTGTAATGCTAACAGATGGCATTGCCATCTAACATCTTACCAATAAAGATTTTTATACTTTTAAAAGTTACATTAATTTAATATTAATTTATCCCCGTTGTTTATTTTACAATTTATTGATTTCATTAATTCTCAAATGCACAATATCTTCGAACTAACTTCTGGTAAAGGAACACAACCTCCTTTAACTAAACTATTTTGCATTTTGTGCCTGTTTCGTGCACAGATCACTGTCTGCAGTTAACTAGATGCAAGTAAAAGCAAAAAAAAGTACATACTTTAAATGCTTTTTTCTCGTAAATGGTGGGTATTTTCTTTTTCATATGAATCGTAGATTTAAAAAATGTAACTTCAAAACGGAATAAATAACCGTTTAAAAAAATTATACCGAAGACTCTTACGGATGGTTAACACCTCACTTTCCGAGTGAGGTATGAAAGACCTATATTTACACAGTTCGATGTGCCATCATTTAAAAAAAAAAACTTGTATTGCTCAGACAAGGTTCGTACAAAAGCAGTTTTAGAAATTCTTATTTTAGCATATGTTCGTTATCCCCTGTGGAATTATGATCTTATTTTTTTTTAATTACAGGGATCCTAAGACTTTAGCGTCTTTACATCAAAAGAGGTTTTTACGTGAAGCATAGGGTGAAAAGTTTCTTATCTTAAAGATGAATCCGGAACACTGCCTTTAATACACCATCATTATATCATTGTTAAGATGGAACGATGGTATTAAGAAAACACATAAAAAACATATAGGTCAGATCGTATCATCAGGCTTAGAAAAATAGTAGAATATGCTAAACTAGCAATTCATTTGTTGCTGTAGTATGACTTAGTACTTTATAGCTAGATCTGTCTACCACAATAAATATCTAACCCTCCGGAACAACAATGTTTAATTTAACATTAGAGCGCCTACTTCCCGTGGTCCTTCACAAGCAAGCCCTCCATCTTTACATGGGAGTTATAATAGACTAATGTCCTATGTGAATCTGCCTATGGGCCAAGAATCAATAACTTTTACCCCTACTTTGAGTTAAGTGTCAGTGTTTAGTGACGTGGACACGTCTTAGGTCGCACTGAAGCTATCAGTTTTTGAAAATGGCTTATCAGTAGTCACGACGTAGGACTGTAAGTACAGAACCCACATAGTCGATTGCCTAGTTATTTGGGGAAAATCGGTAATGTCATCTACCGGTGGCTTTGCGAACTTCGACGTATGTTGTTACCACGGTAGTAGATAGAGAGGTATACGCACGACCGTATGCAACTGTGGCCCAGATTCGTAGTCAGTGTGCAAGATACAAGTCTAGTAAGAGATGCAATATAGTAGTAAAAGCGCTCGCCAGTGGCATGCATAACCATACATTCGGTGTGGTATTTGTGTGAAGTTTTTTGAAATAACAAAAACGTGAAAGTATTGTGTGGTGCCGAACTGTAACAGTAATTCGTCCGATAGAGCTTTATATGCAAAAAAAAAATTAAATCGTCGAAATGCTCCACATGTAAGGATCATCTTTATCGAACAAATGTTTCTGATACAGCTGGTCCTTTGTCTAGACTTACTATTTTAAAATCCAGAAGACGGCTAAGTCATCATTTCACAGTTTAAAAAAATATTTTAACCAAATATATTCACAGTGTTGTTTTTGACAATGTAGTGGATGAATTGTTTTCAAACACATATATTTCGTTTCCTTGTAAAGAACACGAAGCAGAAATACTTTCAAAATTTTGTTTATTGTTATATTATAATGAGAATTAAATAGTACTATAAGCACAATGATAGAGATACTGATAAATCAAGTGCAAGAAAGGAATGTAACTTACATTTTTTTTAATTTTTAGATCTCCTTGTATGTATATTTTTAATAAACATTGACTGCAGAAGCACTACTTTTTCCTAACACTCTTATTTAATATACTTCTGAAGTTTAGTGTGAAATACGAAAGTATTACCCTCATAATATAAGAAATATATAGAGTAGTCGTATTTCTGTACTTAATTTTACTTCCACATCCAACGGATGGGAAGTATTGTATCGCGACAGAAATTTTCAAAATTATTTATTTGCTCAATCTCTTTAAAATGCTTGAAAACGTCCAAAAACAAAATTTGAGCAAAAATTTCGTGTTTGTATGTATGTCTGTGTGTGGACGCGATAAATTTCGAAAGACAACATATGAACTTGAAATTTGGCATACATTTTGGCATTTTTGCAAACATTTATTTTTTGCCTTTTAGTATGTAATTAGTAGTATAATTGCGAGTATTATTAGTCCCTATAAATTTTCGGTGCAGCAAACTGTTTAGAAAAAAAAACGGTCATTTAAAAAAACCTATTTTTCCCAAATATCTCAGAAYATACTTAATATATTCACATATGAAAATACCATCCGACAGGAAATAAAATTTCTCACAAATTGTTAATTTTTTTCCAAAATTTTGACATTTTCGAGATATTTAAAAAAAATGAATTTTAGACCTTGTCTACACAATTTGTTTAAAATTTTGCTGTTATATAGAAAATTAAATTTCTGATCGAAAAGTACTCTTGCAATTGTTTAGTTTAGTTAATAACTTTCGAGTTATTGAGAAAAAACCGATTTTACAAATTTATGGATTTTTGCTAATATCACGAGAATCGTTTGTCGTAGAAAAAAATGTCTAGAGATAAAAACGCTAAAAACCTCACTATTGATGGTATAATATAAGAATTAAAAGCGTAAATTTCCTTGATCTGGAAGTATTGATTCAATTTGTAGCGGATTTTCATTATTTGAAGCAAATCTGTTGCACAAGTAACAACAGAATCTTATCATTTCCACACTTTTTAAAAGATGACCCATCGCTATTCGCTTAGGTAATTTTGGGAATCAAATTGATATTATCAACACAGCGTGCGCTGTAAAGTAGCCTTATGCAAAGCGGACCGATTCCTACTATGCTCTATCTCTCTCTAACGCGACTGGCTACGGAATCGGCCCGCTCCACACGGCATCGTGGGTATACTTCTCTATCTACTTCCGTGGTTGTTACTTTACATTGAATGATATTCGTTTTAGCTTGAAGTTAACTAAGTTAACTACTTTGTAGGTTCTGGCTCCTTATTTTTATAAATTAAAGACACTTTTTTCTAATAATATAACGTTTCGACCTATAATTTAGGTCTTTGTCGAATATTTTTATTTTGTAGATTGACAAATTATTATGAAAATCAATATGATATTTACAATTTTGATATTAATATAAAATGTACCTTCAAGTTTGTTCCTTTGCTATCATTGTGGATGGTAAATGTGACGGTGAGAGGGTGTGTTTAAATGACGGTGTAGTAGGTATTACTTAGTCCTTGTATGTCAGTCCTGTCGTTTACACATGTGTTTAGGTTTTTTTTTAATATGTATCATTTCTAAAAATTGTCTCTTTTGTTTATGTTGTTCCGTAGTAATAATTTTGGTATTATCAAAGTCAAAAGTGTGGTCAGTTTGTTCTTGATGTTTTTTTTTTTTAAAGCTATGTAGTTGTTATTATTTTTATGTTGTTGTAGTCTGTTTTTTAAGTATTGTCCTGTCTGTCCTATATATTGTTTGTTACATTCTTTATATTTTATACTGTATATTGTGTGTATTCTTGTTTCTTTTGGGTGTTTTGTTTTAACGGTGTGTAGAATTGTTTAACTGTGTTAGTTGGTTTATATGTAATTTGGAAGTTATGTGGTTTTAGTAGGTTTTTTATTTTTTTGAGTGTCTTTAATTTATAAAAATAAGGAGCCAGGACCTACAAATAAATACAATAAGAAAAATTAACACAAAAGGACTTCACAAAATAAACATCAACATCTATAAGTTAACTACTTTCTCTACCACGTACTTAAGACAGACGAGTCCATGTCAAACTTACAGGTGTATCAAAGATACAGCCACCAATGGTTTTTTTATAATCCTGAAGCTTTTCATAAGGTTAACTATATGATATAATTTGATGACCATCTAGTTCGTCAACCACATTTAGAAGCTGAAGCTTGAAGGTATAGAGTTGTGGCATACTTCCCGACATTTTTGTTTTGCAGAAGTCAGCACGCATGTGTAAAGCACAACCGTAATCAGACTTTTTTTTTCTTGTTTCATACAATTGCATGTAAGCGTTTTTGTCCTGTCGAAACAACTACGCAAAACCGAGTACATAAAATCTGCAGCGAGCTTCACCCCCATGAATAACTGTATCGACTCCAATTCTAATTACCGTGAACCCGCAATCTACCGCTCTCGCCAGCTTCACTGCGGTTTCGCTGCATTATTCGATTGTCTGAAACTGCACTGCTAAAAGAGCCTTTTATCGCAGGCTTGTTTATCGTATAAGTAGTTTGCCTCGCAGCATTGCGCAAAAGTGTAGACACAGTAACCCAATCCTGAACCGGGTGATCATTGGGTACATTTCTAATTAAAGTATCAAGCAACGATCTATGAGACTGACTTATGCAGAGAATCTTATAGCTTGATGGTCGGCCGTCGTAAACTATTGTATTCTAAATGAGGGTTTTTACAACCTTATGGTCGGCCGTCCTAAGCTATTGGGATTAGTGGCACGTTTCAAAGTTCCTGACTGGGCCGTATTCAAAAAAATCTTGTTGGCTAAAATTTTAACTTTTCCACCATACATTTTTGAAATTTGTTAGTTGTGATAATTTAGCAATCAATAAAACATAGAAGCTTTTATAACAAATTTTATTTAATGCAGACCTGATGCTAACTGGCGCGACCCGCGATCTATTTTTATGTGATGTATAAAATAAAAGCCTTTGCATGTCATAACGAATTTATACAAATTTAATATAAAAACATACAAATTAGTAAGTAGAAAATTATTTACATTTGTTAGAGAAAAATTACAATAGTGCACAAATAAATTTATACACGGTATCGATTATGTTCATTACAGCTTGTTAATAAGCACATTACAAGAGTCACAAACTAAAAAAATACTCACTATCACTTTTACTGTTAAAATCACGATTAACTTCTATTAATAATTCTTGTACATAATTCGCTCTGTACCGATTTTCAATGTCCAGTACATGCCGCACTGAATTTCTCCATGCATCGACACTTGTTATTTCATCTTCGTTTCTAATTTTTAGCAGCATTTCATTGCTAAATTTTCCACCGGTGTTCCCTCGCCGAATTCTTTGTTTCAACTGCCCCCATATCATTTCAATGGGGTTGAAAATGCAATGATATGGGGGTAATCGTAGAATGGTGTGTCCACATTCAGAAGCGAGAATGCCAATTTTAAATTTCTTCGAAATTTTTTTTGTGCCAAGCACTTCCAACAATTGTTTTTTTGTGTAGTCCTCTTCGAAATATAAATCTTCTTTTCTTAAAAATTCTTGAATGGTTGCCTTATTAGTTGTTGTATTTGGAATTTTATCCAGTTGCTCCGAATGGTTGTCCATTACTATGACGCTGTTTGGTGGCAATTTGGGCAATAAAATGTTTTTGAACCAATTTTCAAACACTTCAAAACACGCTGCAAAACAGTGGAACGTGCCGAACCCGTCTGTTATTTATGACAGCTTCAGGGAATACTTGTAAACCATTGTGAGTGGTAATCGGCTGTTCGTATAATGAGTCTCATAGATTGTTGCTTGCAACTATAGTCGTATTAGTGAATGCCTGTAACTTTTGGTTAATTTATAAATGAACATATGTGATGTTTGATTGGGTTTGAAGGCATATTACGTAGTGAAAAAGTATTACCAGCCTTGACCGAGGTTTGAACTCGGGACCTTTTGAACACTGGTCAAACGCTCTATCCACTGAGCTACCAAGGCCCTATTCAGAATCGCGGTCAAGGTGGCATATAGATCAAAGTTTCCATGTAATGCTGCTGAACGCCATCCAGCGCATTTGCAGTTGAATCGCTCGTCGCTCGTTATTTGCTAGCTTCGGAGCGTAATTCACTGCGGTAGCCAGATTATGGCGACCAGCAGCTAATTACAACCCAAGTATATATTATATATAGGAAAGATAATTATTGCCCGAAATCATTTATAAATGAACATATATGATGTTTGATTGGGTTTGAAGGTATATTACGTAGTGAAAAAGTATAACCAGCCTTGACCGAGGTTTGAACTCGGGACCTTTTGAACACCGGTCAKACGCTCTKTCCACTGAGCTACCAKGGCCCTATTCAGAATCGCGGTCAAGGTGGCATATAGATCAAAGTTTCCATGTAATGCTGCTGAACGCCATCCAGCGCATTTGCCACCTTGACCGCGATTCTGAATAGGGCCTTGATAGCTCAGTGGATAGAGCGTTTGACCGGTGTTCAAAAGGTCCCGAGTTCAAACCTCGGTCAAGGCTGGTAATACTTTTTCACTACGTAATATACCTTCAAACCCAATCAAACATCACATATGTTCATTTATAAATGATTTCGGGCAATAATTATCTTTCCTATATATAATATATACTTGGGTTGTAATTAGCTGCTGGTCGCCATAATCTGGCCACCGCAGAGAATTACGCTCCGAAGCTCGCAAATAACGAGCGACGAGCGATTCAACTGCAAATGCGCTGGATGGCGTTCAGCAGCATTACATGGAAACTTTGACCTATATATGCCACCTTGACCGCGATTCTGAATAGGGCCTTGGTAGCTCAGTGGATAGAGCGTTTGACCGGTGTTCAAAAGGTCCCGAGTTCAAACCTCGGTCAAGACTGGTAATACTTTTTCACTACGTAATATGCCTTCAAACCCAATCAAACATCACATATGTTCATTTATAAATGATTTCGGGCAATACTTATGGTTAATGTTGTTGTTTGGAGGCTTCTGAAAAAAGTAGGGCACGTTTTCAGAAGTTTTGGTTCTTGGGGCGAGCGACAAAAATATAGATGAGGTGCATTAATGGATGGACCTGACATGTACACGAATCTTAGTGACACACTCGCGTTACATATATTTTACTTAGAACTACGAGTAAATGAGCAGACTTAAAACATAGAAGACTTTGACTCATCGCAAATCCACAGAGTGCGTCTACTGTTATGTTATGGTTTTATTAGGTAACGATCACATTTAACACGAATATTTGGTGGTAACAGTGTATAGGTTAAGTTAGCTGCAAAATTTAGAGATATCGAAGAAAAGAATGAAAATGCTGATTTTTAAGTTGCGAGTACTTTTTTTGTTTGAATATTTCCGAAAATTCCGAAAAAAACGTAGTACTCTTAGTTGCACGGTGGATATCCCGACGACATAAACTTATGCAGGTAACTAGGTTATTTTGCCTTAATTCGGAAATATTGTTTGACATAAAACTAACCAAAGATAAAAATAATTACAACCAAGTCTGGTGAGCCAGCTGGGCAAGCTGTGACCTGTGTCACAATCCAATGTGCATTAAAACCTTCATTTAAATTATTTCTGATTGCTATACTTACTTGACGCAGATTGTTGGCATTGTTCAATATCAAATTTGTAGTTCTGGGTTTTACCACACCATCGTTTTCTTGAAATAAAGTATGTAGTTTCAAAAAATAAGTTTTCTGTGGCTGCCTCCCGTCTTTAAATCTTACATATTCAGCGGAAGCTAGTTCTATATTTTTTGACAACAGTACACTTGTAATTAATTTTTTTTCTTGACTCGTGAAGCTCGTATTTTATTGTTCTTTTCTTGGCAATTCTGATTCCTGTATCTTGTTTGCCACCTTTAGATCTGGTGAGGGTGCTCTACGAGATATTTATGTGGGCGAGCATTAGGATTGTGCAGATTGTCGTGGATAGGCTTACTTCCATACCTTTTAAGTTTTCGCTGTTATCGTGATTCATTGATCCTCTTTGAACTTTMTAGAATATGCTTATTTCTTCTTTTGAATTCTCCGTGCCTTKAGAGCTTTCAACGCATCTTATATAAATTTAAAATTGACAGTTTTGTCAATTTATCATGCTAACTTTGTTTGGGAATTAATCTTTTAAGATTTTTGTACAAATAACGAGCATATTAAATGAAGTTAAGTAAATTTAAACCTGGGAATCGGATAGCTGCGTCCCACTATATGCACAAAAGTTATTACTGAAGATGAACTTTAAGAAATTTCACAAAGCAGAAGTGAATATCGCCACTTAAATCCTTTGCCCCCAAAAAGTTCTTAAACACCTCGCCCAACTGAAGGAATACACTTTCAATGCAGTTCTTTGTTTATTATCCACTTKATTATAAAGAAAAAAGGAAACGATGCAAAGTACAGGGCGAAAAGCTCCATTTGCAAAAATTTAAGTTCAATACGGAAGTGGTGAAGCTATGCTAAATAACTGCAGAACAATGCAATAAGGGTATTGACCACGTTCACTAAGAATCATTGTATGTGTCACAAGTGGACTCTAAATACAAAGAGTTTGAAATGCTTTCTTCAAGCCGAAAGCGACCTGCGAAGCATAGAAGCTACAGAAATAGCATAATGCAGTCATTGTTCTACTGAGTTAATTTCCTTTTATTGCAGTAGTTGAACGATAAGAGGGAAGTTCCGGTAATATTTACAGCTTATACCATGTTATATAATAACATAAAGCTATAACCTTAAGTTACACGCACCTAAGCTGAACGGAATGGAATAGGATATTATTGTTCCATCTGGCATAAGCAATATTTGCCGAAGCAATATCCTGCCGTTTAAATTTCTACGTTTCTCCCAGCACTCACGTACGTAATATCCCTTTAACAGCAGTCGCTTCAACTTTTATAAACTATAAACAATGAAGTCTTGCGACCCGGCGTTCCTGAAGTTTATCAGCACAGATTGCACGACAGCGGCAGTTAAGCTCACTGCAGGAATTCTTTTACCTTATGAGTTTGGAACTTACGATTTTCGGGTTATTAAATTTCGCCGATGTTTTAAAGGGCAGAGATTTCGCTGACGCGAATCGAACGGCGTCTTTTAATATTTCATGTAAGTACTCTAGAAAATCCTTATTGGGAAAAACCTCAACGTCAACGAAATTAGGGAAAGTTTGTGATCAATAATCGCTTGTTACCGAAGTCGATCCCCCGTTCCGGGTCTAGAACTTCAATAGAAAATTAGGGCAGCTTCCTAATAAAGTTTTGTTTTGGGAATGCTACAGTAAGTACCGTGTGCAAGTGGAAACTTTAATAATAATCGCTGCACGAAACAGATAAATATTCAAAGCGGAGGGAGACAGAGAGCGATTGACTTGGGTCATATATCTATAATGCAGTTACCGCACCCTTCCACAACAAGTAAACTTTGTTGTTAATGCTCTGCGTTCAAGTTTGGTGACATTGTTAGCATACACATTTACTTACTCGTATGCTGGAATATCACTTTTGCTATCCTAATTCCAAATATATCATCTATTCCAGTCACAGAGAGATGTGATATCAGGTTTTCGGTAACAAATAGCGTATTTCTTCTAGTTTCATAAAAACCAGATAAAAATAATTTAGTTTCTAGTTCCTTGCTTTTTCAAAACAACTACCTAAATACATATAATCTTCTTTTCTACCAGGGGTTTCAATGAAAACGACACTTCGGTAATTCCATTGGAAGGCGGATTGGAGTAAAATCCTGAAACAGATTGATTTTAATTCGAAATTCTTGTGAAGTAAGATTCGAATTGGTCTCCCTTAGATTATTATTAGAGGTGGCTCATTTTCACTGACACATCCAGTAAATAGTGTCTTGTCACTTATAGATATATATCAGTTTTTTGATTACATATACAGTAGCGTGCAAAAAACCGGACACCGAGTGAATTTTTTCTTGAACGTCGATAGCTCGTGAATGAAGTTACCAATTGCCACGGGGCTTTTTACTGTTTGATTCTCATTTTCTTGTTGACATAAAACACAAACATAAAATTTAATTAAAGAACCACAAAATTAACATTTATCTGACACAGCTATGGATTAATATTTAGTCGCAAAACATTTTACGGTAATCACAGCACCACAACGGGTCGGCACGGAGTCGACCAAACTGATGATTTTCTTGAGGAGAATTTTCTTCTATTCCGCCTCCAACGCTGCCATTAAGTCGTCCGCTTTCTTAAATTTTCYGKCGCGGACGCGCTTTTCAAGCTCTTCCCACAAGTGCTCGATCTGATTGAGGTCCGGCGACTGTGCTAGGCACTGCACATTTTCTCGGTGGCGTGCGGAAGCATAAACTCTTCCAATGTCTTCCGATATTGGTTGGCGTTCATCTAGCCGTCCACACGTCACAGCGGACCGACCAAGGCTGAAGCAGCGGCCTGAAAGATACAGTATAGCATAGTTTACACTCTCAGAAATTTTTAGGAAAGATTATCATCGAATCATTACGTTTTCACCACCGTGCTTGATAGTGGAGACTTTATAGCGGTGTTCGAAGCGTTTTCCGACCGGCCGTCGCACGCACCGAATGCCGTCTGAAGATACCAAATTAAATTTACTTACATCCGACCACAAGATTTTCGAACCGGTTCGGATGGTCGAATTCTTGTGGTCACATGAGAGAAAATTTAATTTGGTATCTTCGGGCAGCATTCAGTTCGTGCGCCGCCCGGACAGAAAATGCTTCGACCACCATTATCAAGTCCTCACTATCAGTCACGGTGGTAGAAACGTAATGATTTGGGGTAATCTTCTCTAGAAATTTCTGAAAATGTGAACTATGCTAGAATGTATTRTTCAGGCCGCTTCAGCTGTCACTTGGTCGGTCTGCTGAGACGTGTGGACGGCAAGATGAACGCCAACCAATATCGTTTGATATTGGAAGACGTTATGCTTCCGCACGCCTTCGAGAAAATGTGCAGTGCCCAGCACAGTCGCCAGACCTCAATCCGATCGAGCACTTGTGGGAAGAGCTAGGAAGGCGCGTCCGCGTACGAAAATTTAAGAAAGCGGACGACTTGATGGCCACGCTGGAGGCGGAATAGAAGAAAATTCCTCTCAAGAAAATTATCAGTTTAGTCGACCCCGCTGTGCTGCTGTGATTGCTGCAAAGGGTTATGCGACTAAATGTTAATCCATAGTTCTGTCAGATAAATGTTAATTTTGCGGTTCTTTAAATAAATTTTGTTTTACTAAATTCCGGTTTTTTTTGCACTCAATTGGTAACTTCATTCACGAGTTATTTGACGTTCAAAAAAATTTCATTCAGTGTCCGATTTTTTGCACGCTACTGTATATACTTCGTGATAAAAAAATTGTGATGTCTGATGGTTTAAATATTTTCACTTCATTTATAGCAAGGATATGGAAACTGGAATAGATACAAGTTTTAACAACAGACGTGCATCAAGTGGAATTATATTTTAGAAGTTATTCTTTAAGGAGCAAGAAGGACCCACCTTATAAAGATTTTAATCTTTAAGGAATGTTGAATCGCCAATTTTACGCAGTCAGAATTTCGCATATACTTATATGTTAGATGCTATGTTCTTGAATTAAACAAATGCATCAACATTTGGCATATATATTTCGATAATTATTTAAAAAGTAATTTGAAATATCTAATGCGGTAAGATCGATGATACGCTCACGAAAGTGTGATAACTTGTCCAGAAACTAGGTACGTTGCTTGAAAACAACAGATTTTCCAATGTGTTTTGTTTCACGAGATATATCTATATAGTGGCTTTCATTACTATTTGTAAGGCTGGTAAAGACAATACTATTGCTGGATCAGAACCAGGATAAACTAAATAATTTATTAAACACAAACATATTTATTCAATTGAATTTAATTCATATTATGCCGGTTTCAGCAAGAATTCGCCAAGCATTGAAAATCTTCAAGTTACTTGATATCTAACAAGGAAATGTACAAATTAAGAATAACAAACCCATTTCCTATATAGCCTACCAAAAATTTAAAAAGATGGAATATTTTTGAGCCGGTTGTTTTATTCGGTAACATTTTAATACAATCAAGTAAATGCCGGTCCAAATCCAGCTCGAAGAATTATCTACACCAAATGATTCTTTTCTTGTTTTCTCTGGTGTGTTTAATTTTTCGCTTCAATCTGCTTCCTATCATACCTACACATTTAGCACTGAACTACTAAACACTGTGTAAATATGCATAAATCAAACTTGTCTTCCATTTAATGACATATTCTACAAGCAAGTGACAGACCGCCAATGGGTTCGCCTTTGTCTCCAATCCTGGCCGACATGTTCATAAACAACAAAAAATGAAGTTACGAAGAATGTAAACTACTTTGCACTAGATATATCGATTATATTTTTGTATATGGACGGAAAGACACACTGACAGGTAGTTAGATGTATTCTTAACTGCGTTAAACGAAAAGATCCAATTTATTGCGCTAAAGACAGAAAAAAATGGTTTTTTTAGCTTTCTGGTCTATAAAAAACAGTAAAACTGACTTTAAGATTTATAGAAAACCGACAGTCAGATGTCATAATCCCGGCATGCTCACTCAGTGTAAATCAAGTGTCCCGTGGTCTATATATAGCTTAATAAATGGACTGGTAAAGATACCACTTAAAAATGTAAGTTTAGTAAAAAGTTGACAACCATTAAATACTTACCCTTTAACAAAGCTCACGACACAAAAATTACGGACCGAATACTTAAAGATATAGAGCTAGAATACCTACAAAGGATTAAACTGATGTTATACAAAACGAACAATAATTACAAGATCAAACGAACTTACCTTAAGTGAAGTTCGATCTTGATTATAGGAAGGTTTCGTCGAAATAAATAAATAACAGTGTAGTAACTCCGTCCCTGCACCGGTATCACATGTTTAGCCCAAAAAAAGGGTTAGATAACAATGAATCACTACTGGGCGTCGGACCTCACCTGATATCTCATTCTTCTTGAGTATTTCTGCTGCATTAAGGGGTAGTAGGGTAGGGTGGGTTTTATTTGTTTCGACGAAACCTTCATACAATCAAGATCGAACTTCACTTAAGGTAAGTTCTTTTGATCTTGTAATTATATTTCGGTTTCGTCTCATAAATAAATAACAGTGTAGTTTTTCAGAGTATAATGCAGCAATTTATTATATTATCCCAATAACCCTACACCGTATTATAGATTTTATAATAATAAATATACCAATTTGAGCTCCTAACAAATAAATATTCATTTTAATTACAGCTTAACACAGCTCTTGCAAAGTTGCAATTTTTCACAATCGGCCTTTGATAAAAGGTCGCAAAAGTATTTGACTTTTCAGTCCAGCCTGCTGACAGTCGTATTGTATCTAGGCTTACCCCTCTTTTGCTGGCGGCAGAAGTAGAAGCGTGCCCTAGTACTGTGTGAAGAGAAGATAGACGTATCTAATCCGCTTTTGCAGAGAATTAATTCTATCCAGCGATTTGTGATGACGCGTTGTGGTGAGGTTTTTTAAATGTTATTATCAAATTAGTCGTACAGGCGTTTCTCAAAGGAGTTGTTGCTTTTAAATAAGTAGCAATTGTCTCCGCAATGCAAACCTTGGGATTCTCTACAAATTTTGGTAGGTGTAAAGCGGGCTGCAGCCTGTTTAGTGCAGACGTCTTTAAACATTTCGTTATTTTGATTATGTATCCATCATTAGTCTGAGTAATATTATTTAATTCAATATTTGATAACGCCTGCACTCGCTGACCAGTAACCAGTGCCAACAAAACCACCAATTTGTAAGAGAATATCTCAAGCGTTAACTGTTGCGGAAGATTAGATATATACTCGAGGACCAAAGCGGGGTCCCAGGTTGTATTATACTTTGGCAAAGCTGGACGTATATTAAAAACTACTTTGAAAAAGCGCCTTATCCTAAAGTCTTGTGCGATGTTAGAAGGAGCAATTAAAGCAATAGCCGATCTACATGAATTTATTTTCATCTCATTGCAGTACAACCACCAAAGTTTTAAACCTGTATGGTACTGTTTAAGGGTGGATTCTGTAATTGAGGCTACGCAGATATTTAATTTCTTTAAGGCTTCGACGATAAGACTCCTACCACCAGGGTAAGGTCCTCCCATAACGGGTGTGGTTCCCTGTTAGGAGAGAAAAGCATAGTTTTACAAGGTCGGGAGACTAACGGTTGGCATGTCAGCAAGGACTCAAAAAGTGGAAACCATGGCTGGGATGTCCAGAAAGGTACTACGACGATGCCTTTTGCTTAGTCTTCCTGAATTTTACGCAGCACTCTTAATATTAAATAAAAAGGAGGAAAGGCATAAAATTTTTGGTCTTTCCAATCTATAGTGAAGGCATCAACCGTCATACATTCTGGATCTCTCTCATCCATGAAACATATGTTTCACATTTTTTGTTTAATCTACTAGCGAAAAGATCTACAGTTGGCTTGAAAAAGTGATTGACTATTTGAGTAAAACATGTATTACTTAAATCCCATTCTGTATCAATGCTAATGGTCCGGGATTGGAGATCTGCATCTTTATTATTTGCTGATGCTATGTATGCGGCTTGAATAAAGATGCGCCTCTCTTCACACCACTTCCATATTGTTCGAGATAACTGATTGAGCTTTTCATATTGTACACTACCCATTCTATTTATGTAAGCTATAGCGGTAGTGTTATCAATTCTACATAATATTCTACAATGTGTTAAATTTTTCGCAAAACATTTCAGACCAAAAATGGCCGCAAGAAGTTCTAAATAATTTATGTGATATTGTTTCTCATTTATTGACCAAAATCCGCGAGTGGTTACTCCTTCACAAGAAACTCCCCACCCAGAGAGTGACGCGTCTGAAAAAATCTCCAATATAAATTTATTAGCTATTATGGAACTAGTAGCGGTCATAACAATATTCAGCCATCACTGAAAATCCTCGATTAGGTTTTTAGAAATAGTCATCGTACAATTATAATTACCCTTGGCGTTTTTCAGTGCTAAAAATTTTTCTCTTTCGAAAATTTTTGTATAAAGGCGACCGTATCGAACCGCGAAACATGCCGCCGATAAAACCCCTACAAATCTCGCAAATTCTCTCATTTTTCCTCTCGTCCTAGACATTAGACTTTTTATAAAATGTACAATTTTTAACTTCTTTTCCAGAGGAAGAGAAACTGACATGTTCAAAGTGTTATACAAGTAACCTAAATACTTTACAGTCTGTGAGGGCGTCAGCTCACTCTTATTATYACTGATTATAAATCCCAAGTGCTCTAACAGTTTTACAGTTTCTAAGATACTATTTCTGCATTCCTCTGCTGTGTTGCCAATGATTAGAAAATCATCTAAATAAATTACCAACAGTAAACCTTTTTCCCTTAAATGTTTAACAACAGGTTTCATAATTTTTGTGAAAATGGTACACAATTATATTCCTATATATCTCCTTTAAATTTAAACCTCAAAAACCTTTTGTGCTTTTTGTGTATAGGCAATAAAAAATATGCATCTTTAAAGTGCAAGCTGGCCATAAAGCAATTACGTGAAAGTAAATTACACACTGTTCTATGGTCCTCTAATTTAAAGTGATACGAAAATAGGTATCTGTTTAAGGATTTCAAATTAAGTATCATCCTTTATGTATCATCTGGCTTTGGAACTAAAAATATACTAGAAATATATTGATTTATGGCAGAAGTAACCTTTGATATGACGCCAGACCTTAACAGTGTCTCAACATAATGCTGAAGCAATTTTTCTTCTCTAGGGGACCACTTGCGTTCCCTAGGAATAGAGCGTTGTTTAAGAACTTTCTGAAAGGGTATTCTAACTCCTCTAATCCACGAAAAAACGGTTTTGTCTGACGCCAAATTACACCAAGCATTGTAAAATTGTCTTAGTCTTCCAGCTGTATTACTAACCGTTGTGCTCACTAGCGGCGTTTCTCCTGTCGTGGGTATTTCTTCTCCGGGTTCTTGTTGTTTTGACGATAAGGGTGCTTCTTCAGATACCTTTGCAGTCCGCCTTGTCTTGCTCCCTGATAAACTTGACGAGGTGGACCTCTGGATTTTAAAGACCTGCTAGAACTGACTGGAGGTCGCTTGTTTGTCGCCTTGACCCTCAAGTCGTGAGACGTACGCTCCAAACTTTTGGTAGCTTTAACCCGGTCCTCTAAATCATCCCCAAACAAAAACTTAGTTATTGGGGCTTCCTCCAAGGTGCTCTTTATAGATCTGTCCAAGTCAAATGCCGCCAATTCTCTACGAGACTCTAGGTGGTGCACGTCCGTGAGCAGCCAAGCAGTGTCGCAAAGAGTCTGGATAACTTTGCGCTCATCCGTCCTTCCCTTGTGGAGAAAATCAGTTATTACGGAACCAAGAGCTGATAGACTGGCCGCAATTTGATTCTGTAATGTAGCCAGTCGTGAGTCTCGACGAATAATCATTGGAGCGGATATGGTTTTTAACACTAGTGGGTTTAGTTTTGGTGCAGCTAGTTCTAAACAGTTACCTGGGATTGGATATTTGTTAATCAATTCTGTTCTCTCAGATTCAGAAAGACCCTTCTGTAATAAGTATTGCCAACGCTCTGCCAAATCCTTTTGTAAATTAGGGCCAACATCCATTCCAATACCTGCACCCATCCCTAGTAATGCTAGTATTTCCGCTTCCAACTCATTCTCCTGATGAACTTCTTGGACGTTTGACAAATCGTCGCTCTTATTTAAAACATCTAGAACATTGTGCTCATCCGCCTCACTGGCAGATGTCTCAGAATCATATAAACTAACCGGAGATCGCACACTGCGATCTCGGTCCCGAGTCCCACTTGACTCGCTTCTACTACAACTTCTACGAAGCCTAGTAGGTACAGGTAACTCACTGTCACTCGAAGAGGCACTACGCTTCTGCTTTTTCTTTAATTCAGCTAACTGTCTTTGTCGCCTTTTTATTTTCCTCTCTAGTCTTCTTTCCTCACTACTAGAACTCCTTCGGCGTCTTTTTCCCATATTTATAAAGAAAACACAGCGTCTTGTAAAGTAAACGATACGCGTTGACCGGCACACGAAAGAAGAATGAGATATCATGTGAGGTCCGACGCTCAGTAGTGATTCATTGTTATCTAAGCCTTTTTTTGGGCTAAACGTGTGATACCGGTGCAGTTACGGAGTTACTACACTGTTATTTATTTATGAGACGAAACTGAAATATAATGGTAAATAACACATTTTAACCTCGGTGAGTTATAATAAAGGTGTTAGTTTTTACATTCCATTAGATTCAGAATAAAAGCATTAGAGGTAGAGTTATTTGGAAGGAGTGCTCTTCTAATTAACAAAAAGAAAACAAAAAATAATACGTTATACAATTTAAAGCAATAAAAAACACGTTACAAGTATAAACTTAAATAAAAGGCACAAGAGGTTTTGCTGATCATTGCATCAAAAATTATCATTGCTTAGATCAAAACAACATTAAAGTCTTAAATTGCAATTACAATCCCTGTAAAAATAAGGGACATGGACAAAACTCTGCCCAGCTGAGCTCTGTATTGAAAATGATCATTTATGGTATAAACTGGATGATAGATAATAAATCGCGTGAAACAAAACACATTCGAAACAATACCGCTTGTTTTTGAACCACTTAATTAATTCAGAATGTTTGACAATGAGTACATATTCTAAATATTCAACAAATGTTATTGTCTAGAAATTTTATTTAAATTTAAAAAAACAATTCTCTTTGTCATACCAGCCAATGCTCCCATGATATCTTGACAAGAAACCCAACAACAAGGGTGTTTATCTTTTTTAAACTATGAGAAGGAAACACAAATAAATAACTAAAAGCTGAGTGCACTCCTGACAAGTGTACGATAAAATTTTATGCATTTGTGGAAAGCTTTGACATTACAGTAGTTGTTCGAATGCAAATGCTTGTAAATTTAAAAATCTGTTTAGCTTCACGATCACTTAGACCTAAAGGTGCTTTTGTAGATGTAAAAATTTGTATTTATAAAGCATACGAACCTTGACCTACTTTTTATTTACTTATTTTACGCTTACACTACCATCACTGTCAGTTCAATAGTGTGTAAAATATTTTTTGGTTCCATCACCAAGTTAGATGGATAGTCTTCCAAATAAAGACTAAAATCCGTTACAAGTTTTAATTTTACAACATTGAATACTTTAACTGAAACATTATTTTCATATTACCAGATTAATTTCATTCCTTTACGGGATTCGATTTTAAACCATACTCAGAAAGTTTGTCTTGAATAATTCAACACTTGGCCCCTCACAAAGAAAATATAAAGAAAAATCACTTGGTTAATTTTAAATTGCGGACGTAAAGCTTTCTTCTGCTATCTACGTCAGTGAAGTTAAATCAATGCTATTATTAATTATCAATCTTAATAAACATGCCATAATCAAACCACTTTATCCAAAATTAATCTCCGATCAATTCCTAAATTCTAGTAGCGAACCCCACGCAGGAGCGGAACGCGTTATCGCAAATCAGGATGGGATTCGCCAGTGGCGTTTGGCTCAGAAAGAGTGCGGATACACCTCTTTGCTATACGAGTAAAATAACCGGCCAACAAACGTTGAATACGACATGAAGATAAATGTGCATGCTTATTTATGAAGTTGTGCAAAAACCGGCAAATCGAGAAAAGGTAAGAGATGACTGCTACACGACTTATGCCATATACAGGATGTTGATAAAGGACCTAAAAAAGAGATTTATTTTGGGATGAATTCCTTAGATAATAAGGGCTCGAATGACACAAAAATTGTGATATATGGTACCATTTAATAAGAGAAAAAACATTTGATGACATCATATCCTTGTCAGTAACAGACTGCTCTTTCAATCATTTCAAAGTAACCCATATTTTTAATTCTATGCGTTACTTTATGGACGCTCGGTACTGTAACTAAAACAACGCAGTCTAAATTGAAGCTTAGTTCTTATTCAACCCTTCCCTTGCTTATGTCGCTCACCGCCACTGGTTCCAGCATTAAAGATGACCTTCCTGTTTATCGGATTCGCCGATATGCTGGATCAGGGCCTACACTTTAACTTACATCAAACAGCTTTTACTCTGAAGGAATTTTGACCTTGAGAAATCCAATAAACCCTTATATGCACTTTATCCGACTGCTAGCACAACAGGACTGTTATTTTAACGTATTTACACCATGAGAAAGCACACTAGACAAAGAGCCGATCGGCTCTCCGAGGTTAGCTCAAGGATATATTGGGAGCTTTCGTCATTTATATACCCTAGTAAAGATATTTACGTAAACGACACAATAGAAAACAGACAATGGAAGATGCGGATATGTAAAATATTAGCCGATGTCTTCTTGCACAAAATATACATATACTTGTAATAAAATAAACTAACCTAACCATTGAAGTTTTTGGTGATTTAATGAATTAGGTACCTATTTTATAAAAAGGCAACTGACATGTTCACAAGCTAAGCTTAAATTGACAATTTTTACCATTTTACTTCAGTTTCCGGGATGTATTCGTTTACACAACATAATGATTGTATCCTTCGATTTTCATTGTGATAAAGAAAGGTTTTTAATTTAACAGTTGTAAGGACTTTTGCTTATGTCATGTATGTGTGTACATACTACAGACATTTTTAAAGAGATTAATTATTATTAAGGTAAGCATTCTATGTGTATAAACTTGTAGAATTTTGTTGCTAGCAGTACCAGTAAGATACATTTTTATATATTGCAAAATCTCGTTGGATTCATTGTTACTCGCGAAACAACCTCTATATCTTATTTTATTTATGATAAATGGCCGTCCTGCATTGCAATATTTGTACAGGATTTCTATAAATGCTTCATCCAATGCGAGCGGCGTTGATTTCTGAATTCTTTGTGCCGCATTTTCGTAGTTGCTGCCAAGCTGCAATAAGCACGGCGATCTTTCAGATCATCAACATGAATGAGCACGATAGTACTGAAGGTTGCAGATCAAGTTACAGTCACGAAATTGATGGTTTTATAAAGATTTTACGGTTCTATTTTTCTTTCAAAGGTATAGGAAATAACAATAATTATTGTTATAGTAGGCTTGTGATAACCTCTATAGTCTACACCCTTGCACAGCTAACGTTACTACCACTTAGTTTGCGAATTTTACCATTGCGACAGGCTAAAAACATCTTTCAGTCCATCATAATACAATTATTTGACAGGCTTACTCTAGCCAAAACCTCAAAAATACGATACGTGAAACCGTGTCACCACACAGCTCCGAAATGCGAGCCTTCTACAAATGAGTTATCCCACAGAGCACTACAGAATATGTTGAACATACACACTGCCACGCGTTTTCTCATATTAAAATGTATCAAATAATTCAACAATCAACAGCAACAAGTGTACGTCAAAGCAATAGTTATTTTCACTTTCCTGAGAGGCGACAAACTGATTTAATCGATAATTTCCATAAGCGCCCTGGATGCAAGAATAATTTATAGAATCCCTGTATAATCCCTATTATGAAGCTGTATTGAAAGCTATGATAAAGATTGTCCTTTTACGTGTATGATTATGAACCACTTTTATAAGTGTACAATACAGGGTGACAAAAAAGTTCTGATAATTTTTTCAGATATTTGAATAGTATAGAAATACCGTATACAAAAATTAATTCAATCAACTTCATGAGCAATAACGTTTGGTACCACAGGAATTTACAATAAATGTTCGAAATTGCTATCCTTGGCTTCAGAACATTTACGCAGTCCCTTTGCGAATGTTTGTGACGATGCTCGCACATTGGTTTAGCGTAATTTCGTCCCAAGCACGCATCAGAGGCGTTTTGAGCGCTTCGACGGTAGCCTAGTGGGTAGCCGAGATTTTTTTATCTACGTTGGACCACACCGAGTGGTCCATGGGGTTGAGGTTCAGCGAGTTCGGCGGCAGACGTTCCTGCCCTAAAAGCCCGGAAACAACTTCTCGCAGGCAGCGATTGTCGATTTGACGGAATGCGCCAGTGCCGTCTTGTTGGAGAGTAAATTCAGCTGGGCCGAAGTGCTGCGTTGCCCATGGATCCAGTACGTCGTGGAGGATTTGCTGCTGGTAGCTGGCGACGTTGATCTTGAGGTTCCCCTCGATGAAGACCAGCCGCGTCTTTCCGGTGGCGCAGATTTCGGCCCAAACCATAACCGAGGCCTGAAAATGACTTCGTCTGATGGTTCTCGCCGCAGCGGTCTTCTGCTGGCCTTTCTTCAGCAGCTGCCGGCGATTCTGGCGGTTGTAGAGCGTCTGAACCGTAAAAATCTTCCCGTCGGTGAAGAGCACTTTCGAAAGGCGAGCACCGGCGAGCAGTTGTAGCTTCAGGCGAGATTTTTCGAGCCGTTTCGCCTTCATCGTCTCATTCCGGAAACGGACGCGACCGATCTTGTAGCTGCTCAGTCTCAGTTTATGGCGATGTTTCTGATACTCTTTCGGTTAATATTAAGGTTCTTCGCCATTATATGCAGCTACACCTCCGGATTTCGTTGAATTCGGCACGGAATCTTCTGAATGTTCTCCGGAATGGTCGCGGTGGTTGGACGGCCGCTTCGAGGATGGTCTGTGGTCCCGCCGGTCTCTTCGAAACATTCCACAACACTATAGACGCTGGCCGGTTTGAACCCAGTCGTTCGAACAATGTCTGCCCTCATACGAGGGTGAATGCTTTCAGCGTCCATAATATTAAGATAATATTTTGTCGGATAGATCGCTGTCTCTTGAAAACACTGACAAAAAGTTAATAGTCTGACGTTTCGATTACACCTGCAATTTTGATTGAACTTGTGCCAGGCAAATTTTGAGGTTCTTCGTCTTTGACAAGATTACAGGTGTAATCGAAACGTCAGACTAATAATTTTTTGTCAGTGTTTTCAAGAGACAGCGATCTATCCGACAAAATATTATCTTAATGTCTGCCCTCTTCATTCCTGCCCTGTACAACTCGACGAAGGTGACACGGTCACATTCACGAGACATGACCAAAACAGATTTGAAATTGACCACATTATTACAACATTTTCTAAATCAAAATTGCACGAGGAATTCAATAAAATCAACAGAAATAACAATAAACCGTTATATGAACACTAAAAACAGCAAAGTACAAAATTATCAGAACTTTTTTGTCACCCGTTATTTGGACGATTATTAAATTACATATATGTTTCTCTACCGCTATAGCTTTTATTTCAACTAACACACCGAAAATAATATGAATCTACGGTTTCCCTTTTTTATTAATACGAGTGAAAATATCTAAATGTATGCATTTAATAATTTATTAATTATTACTCTCTTGGAAAGATCCCCCTCTTTAATATTAAGATTCATAGCGAATATTGCAGACTTAAAAGAGATTTAAGCAAGTTTGAAGGTTTAATACCTATTTCCATTTAGATCGTAACGACATAAAAAATATAATAACAATTACCAGTGACCAATGTTGGATTCGGGTTTTCTATAAAAAATAACGTTTCTTCGTGGAAAGTTCTCATCATCACAGAAACTTCTTAATACTCAATTAGAATTCATTACATATTCATAAATATCCTTCCCGGGGAGAGAATTAAATCATACAAAATCAAAAGGTTATACCTAATAAATAATTTTAAAGGCTGGGGTCGTTTCCCGTGGAGAAATTCCCACGGTGCTAACCAGTCACAAAGGTAAAACAAAGAAACTTTTCATTTCGCCGCTTTACTAGAAGATTACATCCTCCACGTTCATAATACACAGAGATTATGAATTCGGCGTGGGGCTGCTCGGGACCGCAGGAGCTAATTAGGCAGCTGCACAAAGGATTGTCTGTTAATCGGCATTTTTTGATTGTACAAAGACTAAAGCCAGACGCAACCACCGTGACGTTCTAACTTGCTAATCTAGGTAGCTTGATCTTCGGCTTTTCTGTTAATTAACTGTTTCATTATATTTTCTAGTAACACTACACTAACGCTGTGGCAAGATATGTTACACCTATACAGATTTGAAATGTCGTCTGGTTGGCGTGTAGATAGGGGGGTAAACTTATTATAACATCTTAAGAACAATCCCTATAAAATCACGAATTAAATGCTATATTGAATATCAGTATGTAGTGAATTGATATAATAACACCCGGTAGTGTTATTCTATTTAGGCTAGTTAAGCTTAAGTAATTAAGAACAGCATGGACCAAAAAAAGTATTTATTACCTGATAAGAGAAGTATATATAGGTACGGTACTGCTGGGCCATATTTTTGCTGTTGTGTAGAAGCCTTCACCCTATTTTGAAGCAGTGCCGTGTCATGTCCTACGCAGTACATTAAAATACGCATTTAGTCTCTGGTGCAGGTTTACTCACGTCTGTTCCCTTCATCACCCCTTAGTTTTGTCTGGGTCACTGATCAGTGTACTTGACTGTACACATAATAAATGAAACGAGTTAAACTGGGAGACAAAAAAGGAAAATGCTACTATTGGACTCGCAGCCTTAAAGAGTACTAAAACTTATAACCCTGTGGATGCAATAAATACGAGCATCACACCATAATTGATAGCTATATCTAATAATTTTATTAGCGTTACAAATATTGTTAAACAAGAAGAAAGCTATTAGTCCATCATGATGTGTAAATTATATTGCCAACAATTACACCATATTGTTATCCACGAAATAAAGTAACCATTCCAGGAATCTGAAAGTTCCTATGCTCTAGATAGTAACTAGATGAGAATGTCAATGAAGAACAGCGAAATGTCTCAAAAGCTTATGCACAGGAAAAGAGTATCGATGATAAATTAGAAGATATGAAAGCAAGAAAACAAAAAGACAAAAATGTGTGCCAGCGGAACATAAACAAAATGGAGAGCGTGATTGTTTTACAATATAAATCTACATGAAATTTTAGAATCAAGATATATACAGTACGGCGCAAATGAAATGAATGAATTACTTATTTCAAAAAGCGTAATATCAGCTTATTTTTTGCAAAGAGACTTTGTCCAAACTTTGCTAAATTTGACGGCATAGATAATTTGTAAGAAGCTATCGCAAACTTAAAATACAGTCACTCACAATTTCTATTAATTGATAATTAGGCAATGTACGGAGCTCTAGAAATAGCTACTCTATAAATATATCTATTTTTTATGGCAAAATCTATAGCTGTGTTGACGCAATTTTAAACAAAAATAGCAGTTTTGCGGTTTGGTATAAACGGTCTCGGTGAAACGCATTAGCCTGTGCAATGTCAATAGCAGTTATTGACTAGTTGGACTGAAACAGAAGATAGTGCTGAGATTTCCCATTTTTAATCCGCACGAAGTAGTAGTAGGTTTAGTTCAGAGCCGAGTTTGGTTTGCGAGATAGATCCCGCTTAAGTATTGTTATGACGCATTTATTGACACCCTAAGTAAATTTTGTAAAAGCCGACAATGACGATACATTTTACCTTTTGAAACAAAATTTTTCTTACCTTTATCTAGTTGGATGGTATATCTCAAATACCTCATTAAAGGTAGTAGCAGACCAATATCCGAAAATTTTAGATTTAAAATAAGATTTATTTTAAGGTGAATAAAACAGAACAGTTATTATAATGAAGATATGTCGTATCGATTTTTTTTGTAATATTACTATTCTAAGGGTGTTAGATATGAAGCTTTTATCTATGTTTTTGCCACCTAGGCAGCTATCCTTGATAGTTCTTCTGTAGAGTTCAGTTGAAAATAAATGCTCGTGGCACATACTAGCATAGACATTTATTTCCGGTCCTCGCTATTCAAATTAATAGCGAATTCGTTGCTATTCAAATTAGTAGCATACGTAACATTGGCGACGAGGATGGGAGAAGAAAAACGTTCCATTTGTGTGGACGGACGAATGCAAACAAAGTTTTTGTCAAGCAAAAAAGGTTTTGTTATCTTCATGTGTATTGGCACACTTCGATCCGAATCGAACAATTAAATTAACTGTGGATGCTTCACAATTTGCTCTTGGCGCTACGTTGAGTCATTTATATGAAGATAACGTAGAATGTAGAAAAGCCAATTGCATTCGCTTCCAGATTATTAAACAAATCTGAGTTAGCGTATTCACAGATTGAAAAGGAAGCGGCTGCAATTGTGTTTGGTATAAAAAAATTTTACCAATATCTTTACTGTAAGAAATTTTTACTGTACACGGATCATAAACCGTTGTTAACAATTTTTGGAAATAAAAGAGGAATTCCTATTTTTGCAGCAAACCGTCTTCAAAGGTGGGCACACATTTTATCCGCTTTTGATTACGAAATACGTTTTGTAAGTTCAGATAAGAACACCGCGGATTTTCTTTCCAGACTGCCTATAAATGAAAAAGATGACAACATTGATAAAATTGCTAATTTAAATTTAGACTCAGAATTGTCATATTTACATTATTTAGACGAGTCTGATTTCGCAATCGATTTTAGAGAGATAAAAAAATATTCTCTTAAAGATCCTCTACTGAGTAAAGTAATGTACTATGTACGGAATGGTTGGCCTAGTACTTGTTCATCAGACGAAATAAAACCGTTTTTCTTAAGAAAAAATGAAATAACCATTGAACAGGATTGTTTGTTATGGGGATATAGATTGATTATTCCACACAAATTTCGGCAACAAATATTAAAAGAACTGCATAGCTCACACATGGGTATCGTTAAAATGAAATCCATGGCTAGGGCTTATGTGTGGTGGCCAAATTTAGATGTTCAAATTGAACAACTGTCTCAAAATTGCAAAACATGTGCAATCTTTGCTAGTAATCCACCTAAAACTTCTTTATCCACTTGGGATTGGCCAAAAGAACCGTGGACTAGGCTACATGCTGATTTTTTCGGTCCACTCTTTAACAAAAACTTTTTAGTTATTGAAGATGCAACTAGCAAATGGATTGAATGTTTTGAAGTCAATAACATTACAGCTAATAGCACAATAAAATTTTTTAGAGAACTGTTTGCTAGATTTGGATTGCCTGCTGAAATTTGTACAGATAATGCTAGCACATTTACGTCGTCCGAATTCCAATCTTTTTTAAAAAATTCAGGAATCAAACATAAAACTGGTGCTCCGTACCATCCGGCGACTAACGGTTTAGCCGAAAGTGCAGTAAAAATTATGAAAAAAACTATTTTAAAGGCTTATCATGAAAATAAAAATTGTGATTTACATTTAGTCATTAATCGTTACTTATTTCAGTACAGAAATGCAATTCATAGTACCACCGGAGAGAAACCGTCTAAGATATTATTAGGGCGACATATAAAAACAAAATTTGACCTAATGTTACCGAAAATAGAAACGATTGTACAAGCTAAACAAGACTATCAAAAGAAATATTATACTACTCAACAATCTCTACACTTTGCTGTAAATGATCGAGTATGGGTTCGAGATTATAGAGTAAATATGCCTCGCTGGTGTTCAGCGATAATTACTGACATATGTGGCTCAAAAACGTATGTTGTACAGACCGATTGCGGAAAGATTTGGAAACGGCACGCAAATCAAATGAAAATCAATAAAGTAAAGCACATACAACCGGTTTCAATCATCCCGCGATCGGATCTTAGTAGTAAAGAAGAAACAACAATAGTGGAACCGGCTCGGGGAAATGAAACTTCTTGCATTACCTTAAGGCGTCGAAGCCAGTTGAAACCCCCGGACAGATTGGTTGTTGGATGCTAAGATTAATTGTTTATTGTATATTAGCATGTAATCATATTTTGTTATAAATTTGGACTGTTGCGTCGTTAAAGTTTGTAAATACACAAATTTCCTACTGTACATATATTGGATTCTGGATTCTTAAAATTTAGATTAGGCAGTAAGATTATTGTGATTTATTTAAAGTTCAAACATAATGAATATCATTAATTTTGTAAAAATTCATTAAGGGAAGAGGTATGTTAGATATGAAGCCTTTATCTATGTTTTTGCCACCTAGGCAGCTATCCTTAATTGTTCTTGTGTTGAGGCCAGTTGAAAATAAATGCTCGTGGGACATACTTGCATAGACTTTTATTTCCGGTCCTCGCTATTCAAATTAATAGCGAATTCGTTGCTATTCAAATTAGTAGCATACGTAAGAAAGGGAACTCAACCAATATGTCATTTGTCATAACAACAATTGGGCACAATTGGAAAAATGGTTATTTAACGTCTGCATAAAGTCACGTTCAGAAGAATTACATATATTAGGCAAGCAAATGTTCAAGTGTGATCAGTCAGTTTACAATTTGACACACCTAATAGATCTATATATGACACCTCAAAAATTGCTCGAAGGTGTAACGTCGCTTAAAAAAGTTAATAGTATTAATATTATGTATTTTCTAATTGTTAGTAATAAGTACTGCTTGCTTTTAGTTATTTATTAAGGTTCCTGTGATTCATGCGACGCGGACGGCGTTGATTTCTGAATTTTTGTGCCGTCTTTTTGTAACTGCTGCCAACCTACAATAAGCATGGCGGCGGCGATAGTACTGAAGGTTGCATATCAATGTCACACCACAGCTCCGAAACGTAAACTTTCTGCGACCTTAAAATTAATTATCCCACAAAATACTTCAGAATATGTTGAAAATACACACTCCCAAGCGTTTTCTCATATTAAAATATATCAAATAATTCAATAATCGATAGATGACAGGTAAGCAATAGTTGTGTTTACCTTCCTGAGTAGCGGCAAATTGATTTAATCGATAATTTCCACAAGCTCCCTGGATGCATGAATCATTTATACAAACCCTGTATTTGCGAACCAATACCCATAGAATGCAGCATTTTCATTTTTTCTTTATTTCATTTATAACTAATTTAAATTTTGTCTAAACGGCGCTTCTAAAACTACMCTTTTAGCTATGCTGCAACATAATTTTCGAAAATAAATAATGATAGTAATAATAATAATAATATAATTAGGTATGTCCTGCTGAATAATTCACGTAAAATTTAAATAAGTTCGGGTTTAAAGGTCCAGCACCTACAGATAGCTCCAAAAAATATCTAATAATATTTTAAGTATTTTTTAATGCCTCGGACAAAGAGGTCCCTCCACATATCCGAACGCCTAGTATGTAGAAATTTATATCTTAAGTATGATTTCTTTCCACTGCGTATGGCACTTGTAATGAAATTACGCAGCTCTTTGTAACATGACCAATGCTCAGGATAATTAAAGTTATCAGTAATCCATGGTTTATAAGCCGTTCTTGTTGGAAGGTTTTCACATGGGCGTGAATATCAAACAAGGCCAAAATTGTATTGCTTAAAAAATCTACCTTGTAATCAATGTTTTGCAGGTTATATATATTCAAGTTGCGAAGGGCTTTAACATAGCACTGAAATAGATCAAGATTAATATTTTTAATAGATAATACTTAATTCTTAAATTTGGCGCATTTTATTAAATGGCGAGTACAAGAAGGTATTATGCAAGTCTGAATCATCAATCTGTGCATATGCATTTCTTTTACAAACAAGTTTCAACCGGCTTTTTAAGAAGCACTGTTCACTCCTTATCAGTCTTGCTAAATGATGGATTTGCACCTCTTCTCGCTCTAGGCATATTGATAAACCAAAGAGAAACATCGCCGCAACTAGCCACAAAGTGTAATTATCGTCTCATTTCGTTCAATGAAAAAAGAAGCCTAAAAAGTATAAGGCAATAAGCAGCGCTTCGAAAAGGCCGAAAAATTGTTCAATTTCCTTTTAGTAAAAGCAAACATGTTTTTTTTTTTATCAAATAGTTCTTCTTATTTTTATGCAAGTCGGTATATGTATTGTTTTTGGCGTATTAAATAATACTAATACAGATTACTATGCCGTAAACGTGTTGTTTCTTTATAGGCAAACATGACAAATGCTTGTAGATATTATTATAAACACCAGTGATTCAACAAATACTCGTACTGATATTTTTGATAGTCGGTTTAATTCGGATAAGAATTCTGCCTATATATCTACTTCAAAATTTGCATTAACGTAGTTGAAATGTTAATAAAACAAAAACAAGTCAAGCAACGTTTTGATCTGCTATAGTTTAAATAGCCATAAGTATATTTTGCCCACAGATGCAAAGCTGGGTGCTTGCTCAAAGTGCACTTAAATTATAAAAACTAAATTTGCCCGACATAAACATCTGCCAGCGAATCTGATCGGCCATAGATATAATTTATCGATTATACAGCAAAGTTTGTCTTGGCAAATGGTAAACTCCCTAAAAGCGTTTTGTTTGCATATGTACTTAAGCTTTACGTTTTTATTGATCTGATAAAGCGTGTTCCGGTTAAAATAGACTGGCAATTTCCAGTTCAACCAAAGCTGCTTTTGGCCACTGATGAATACGTGTCCCAGATATTCGTTAACTTTTGGGACTGTGATGGTTAGCGAGTCGCTAGTTCCTACATCCATAAATTTCCTCCCCGCATGCAAACTAGCACGTTCTAACTAACGCATTAAAACTTGCATCCCTAAATTAATTTTGAGTTATAAGGTAAGCGACACCCAAAACTGTAAACTTGAATAGCGATTGTTGCTTCGTTAGCAAGTTTAATTAAACAATTTCGGGTACAGGGTTGTTCACGTAAACAAGCCTCGCTTTTTCGCCATGGTGTTTGCGTTGCGTTGAAACTCCTCGTAACTCTTTCTTCAAATTGCGAATAGTTTGGACAGGAACATTTTAGCCTAACTTACACAGGGCAGGTCCTAGATAATTAATTTAGTTCCTATGCAACCTACTAGGACATCTGTACTTTAATCATCGATTGTGTAGTCCTCATGCACTGAAACTTTTGCTGTTAGTTTCGTTCCCGCTGAATTGGAGTTTAAAGTTACAGTTAAAGCCACAGTTGATCAAGCTGCAGTACAACAAAAGCAATACTCTCACATTAGGACTTCAAATACCTTTTATTCCTATTAAACTAAAATTAATTAAAGTAAAATGTTTTGAAATTTTGAAGTTTTGATGCTATCTTAATTAACCATTGACCTATGTAACTGATGCGGATAATTAGACATTAATTGATGTGTGGCACAGAAAGCGTTATCCTTTAAAAACTTTTTTTTTCGAGTGTTGGTGCAGAAACGTGTTATTTTTACACCTACACCTATGTACGTCGATATACAGGATGCATTCATTTCTTCTGTCTCTAATCCACAATGTTTAGGTGAGTTAATGGATCACAAGGGCTTATGTTGTCTTCACCTTCATCTTTCTGAAACCAGTCCGTGGGATCCGAATTAGTTGGTATCAGCGCTACAAATAATAAATAAATTTTCTATACTCAGTCCGTTGTATAAATGGTGGTTTTGTTTGTATTATACCTTCATTCGTTACTATGTATAATGCTAATTCTATATTAATACCTAATATTTTATATCATTTTCTGGGCAGTTTTAAATGTAGGTTATATTTTAATTTGCTTAATAGTCTTTATTTGCCTGTGTAAAGTACGTATTACTAAGGTTAACTAAACTAACATTTAAAATAAAATTGACAATGGGGATTAATTTAGTTTCTTCTACTTCTATTTTTTGTTTGCTTGCTACGCAGATTTCTTAATTTCTTAATTTGAATGGCATATTGATTATACACAAATCCAGGCCAGAGATTTTTACAACAAATTTTTACAAAAGAATAACTGACGTGCACTAAATATGCACATCTTTCAATGCAGTTTTTAGATGCTCTTTGAATATGATCGTTACGTTATACGTTGAAACGTTCGTCACAGCTTTGTACTTACTAAAAATAGTCAAGCTTAGCACAATCAAACAATCAGCTGGTTTTCAAGTTTTTTTTTTGGGGTATATTGATTCAAAATGTGCACTTTCGAAAACATTCAACTTAAATGTATATATGTAGGCACTATTTTTAGATATGTTATTTCAATAAAAAATCAGATATTATAAGACGCCCAATTAATTATAATTTACGCCTTGTATATCATTTACTTGTTTAAGAAAAGGAAAATAGTTACGCTTTGTTTCATTTTTAATACTAATCTGCTTAACAAATTAATAATTATATTAACAGTAACAACTATAAAAAATATAGACATTATTTTACCTTTTCAATGTAAAATACTATTTTGTAGTGAGACTAACCAACAATAACAAAAATAACTTCCAAACTTTTATTATTGACAAGGCCAAACAACAACTTCCAAAAAGCTACTATTATTATATAATTTGTCAAAATGGGAACAACTGACGGACTTTCGAACAGTAGCTTTACTGGAATTAATCCATTTTTACATCTTGCAAGAACGGCAAGATTCGCATCACAGTATCATTCATATAATTTCAAATTGCCGAAGTTATTCGAAAAAACTTTTAAACTTTAAAGCTTTAAATACCGTCTATTTTGCTTTGTAACTATTTATAAAACTGATAACATCATGCCTTTTGGCGTTGCTCAGAACAGTCATTTCTCTTTGAGAGCGATTTGTTTTATTTCTAATTATTCGTCTTATAGGTACAGCACTGTGGCAAATTGCAGGAAGGAATTGATGCTGTTTATGGGTTTGTGTATTCGTAAAAAATTTTTTATTAATATTTTGAATGTGTGAAATAGAAAATTCAATTGCAATAATACCCCATACAAGTATAATCGATGTTAACGATTTAGATATTATATTGTACTGTAAGATGCATTTTGATATCCCTGTGGATAGTCAGTGACTGTGTGGATATATAAAACGCAAAAACATTGACTTTGCCAATCATATCGTTCTGAATCATAATACTGATTCGAGCTGTTAAAAATTGCTTTATTGCTTAATTTCGCATTCTGATGACGGTGGCTTATTAACATAGGTTACAAATGGTTACATTGAAAACTTTGAAGATCAGAAAACAATGCTTAAAAGCTGTTACTGCCTTCAGATAATAAGCTTTTAGGTTTGTAATATTAATTGTTTTCTTTTTAGCCGAACTAACTAAGCCATATTATTTATATCTAGCTGTTAATATGTTTATAACGTATCTGCAAGTACCTACTGATTAATTTAGCTGTTTATGGCCTAATTTATGCTCAAGGGTATAATATTTCATTCTAAATGCTTTACTCTGTATACTGGTCTGTTTACTCTTGCAAAAACATTCTTGGTAACCCGGGCTAAGTTTTAATTTGTTATTTGCTCACAAGTAGGGAAAAAAGGCATGTATTTGTGAATAAAATAAGCATACTTCACTTCGATATAAACTAATCTGCTTACAGAAAATATGCTGTTATTATATTATGTCAACGTTCTCTACTGTTTGAGAAGATGCTTTTGTCGCTTTTTCTTTAATGTTTTCCTTCTAACGCTTCTTGCTTATTCCATTAATCAGTGACTGCTGGCCGTCAGATCAGTAATTGTTTACATTCATCATGGAGGGTAAGCTGAAAGAATATTTTTAAATGTTACTATTACTTCATTACGTAGTGGGATACTATGTATATTTATTTTTTGTTTGTTTATATGACTAGAAATCAGAACACACCTTGACATTCCCAACTAAACATTTTCAGAGGGTTTCAAAATACTTAATAAGCTGTAGGAAGCCTCGAAAATGGAAATGTAAATCACTTTATAATCAGGTACGGCATTAGTAGAATTTCCTTCTTGTCCAGTTTAAAGTTTCAATGATGCATCTATCCTGATAAAGAGGTAAGATGTGATTTAATTAAAAAAAGCAAGAGAAAATAAATATATTAATGTCGGGTTCAAAGTAAATGAATTTTCCAGCTCGACCGACATCACGATGATCGAGGTCCGAGCACCTCGGTTTGCGCGCGTGAGGCCTGCTGGATGGCCTGGCTATCGATTCTTCACACTTGCTGTCGGACACGTTGTCAAAAGGCTTTTGTGTTATCATCGGTTGAACGGCTCCTTTCAGAAAACTGAAACAAGAGCCCTCTCGCTACGGATTTTGTTCGGTTACTCCCGCATTCCACACAATTGGCCTTTCAACAGTTTGCGTTGCCACAGTTAATAGCTTTCTTTGTATCGGTGTGATTTCTTCAAATGCGTCGCACTTCGCGATGTCACGGATGACGTGGTAATTAAACGTGAGAAGAATCCGGTTTAGCCGAATATGAAAACAGAAATTTGCCAATATGGTACGATAATATGTGATGAAACGAGAGTAAATCAATACCTCAAATTTGTGTTTTGATGTTTGCTGTTCGGATATTTAATTATAATTAGTAGTATTTGTAGAATAAGTCGTTGTTGCTACTCTTTCTGATGAACCACTTAAAAGTATCAGATTGTAAACTTTCTTCTTAGCCAAGTAGCCTTTGGTCGCCACTGAGGATTTCCACCCGTAGTGTCTTTTCAAAGGGCAGGTGCGTTTTAATGATCGGAAATTGCTAGAAAGTTGTGCGGTTTTTTTAATTTTCGGGGGGCGAAAAGATGCGTATTTTCTGTAAAATTTCAACATATTCACCGGAGCTTCAGAATTGTGCGTAATAATGAAAGTTGTCTTGGTTTCCAGGATTTTTACCACTAGAATAGTTCCTAGGTCTCCAATGTTATCTACTGTCATCTTTTTGAYCTCGTTTCGGTGACAAACTACTCCCAACAACCTGTGAGCGAAACGTGAGTTAAAAATAAATATTCGAGAGAAAGTTGATTTGAACTAACCACCATTAGCTACTTTTCCTCGYGGGKTTCACATGGATATTTTTACAAATCTTCTTTTGCAAAAGCTTTAGATTTTTTTGGCCTATATCCATCATCCTTACGCTTCAGAAAGGCAGTTAGCTTGTGATATTTGCTGATATCACAGTTCTCCTTTATATTAAATAGGCTTTCAATATTGAATACATACACCATAGAGTAGAAGATTTCTTGGTATTAGTTTGCTTAGAAAAATTCGCCAGAAACACATTCTTGTGGTTTTTGTATATGCAATTAATTTCAAGATTGAAGACTTATTCTGTAAATTATTTTTTCTCATGGGACCACTTTTCAATTTAAACAGAGATGTATGTCTTCGGTGTTGCAACTATATTATGGCATTTATTGCGATATGTAAAGGGAGTTGATCTGTTAACCGGTTATTTTTAAACCTAACTAACCTAAATTAAATCGGAAAAGCATTTCCACTTAACGTATAAGAATTATCTCAGCGCAGCAACTAAGTCCTTATGTGGAAATAATGTAAGTATTATTATACTAAGACAATCCTGAAAACACTAAGACCACATTGCCATTCTCTACATTATGCAGCCTAATAGCAAAATTGTTTGTTGATTGCTGATATGCCCGAAGGACGAATTGTAATTTTGCTTTTTGCGTCCGATAGTGAAATTCTTTAAATATTTGCAATGTCAAATACTTACCTATGTCAAAGTTATGAACAGTAAGTAGCCTAGAAACAAGCTGATTGTTTTGAACGTATATGCTTTGTCTCACTCTATTAATCAGATAACTCTGACGATCGTTTCGACCTAAACGGTCATTATCAAAGAGATAACAGCGTTATACATATACTATATAAATAGTTAATACCATTATCTCTTTAATATGACTGTTTAGGTCAAAACAATCGTTATAGTTATGTAATAAATCGTTTGAGACAAAGCACATACGTTCAAACCAATCAGCTTGTTTCCAAGCTACCTACTTGATTCAGAATATTTCATAATGAATGGAGCTTTGAAACCACTCTACGTATTTATGAACAGTATTTGTGGTAAAATATGAAATATATTACTGTAGTGTAGCGTATTACCAAACACAATTCGGAATAAATATTTGCCTTGTAACATCCATATGAACTTGCTTAGCGTGTTCTTCAGTAACTCCTGAACAATTTATTCACAGAAACATAGGTAGGTACATGTACGCATACTCCATCACATTTAAAATTTGTCAAGCTCCCCATACTTTACGCAATATTCCATTCAGAAAGCAACATTTGTTATACGGCGAAAACTGTAAAACGTTAAAATGAAATATTCAGGGATATTATGGCCCAAACCGCGTAGCACTTGCAAACGTAGTGTTACAGCTTGGGTCATTTTTCACACCCTTCTGCTCTGTGAATTTCTACCCGTGTACCTAAGGCGATGATACCTATTCAAACGAGTTGCGTCACCAAGACGTGTAGCTCTGGGTTCGGGCTGCGTCGAGTGCAAATTTTATTCGTTGTTGATTTGTGTATGCCAAGCATCCAGCTACGCATTGGGCTCCTCTTGTATTTGCCTTGGAAATCAATAATCTGGATGGATTACACTTCGCTCCATCTACATGAAAGTCTCTTCAGGTTTGAATATAATCCTCAATCATGATCACTAACCATATGAAAATGAGAATGGAGGACTTTGTTGCGGACGATCGATAAAGCGGATCTGTTTTGATGAGAAAGGAAACAGGCAGGGCATTGGTCCAATGCAGCTTTTAAGAAAGCCCTGCTATTCCTTCCTCCGAAGGTGCTGTAGGGTGCATCTGAATAATCCATTGTTATTTCGCTAACCATGCAGGTCCAATTTTTTTTAAGCAAAAGCCTAACTGAAAGTAGCTCTATACATAATATAGGTATATGACTTCATGACTGATAGAAGTAATGCCAATATACATTCCATACTATTGAGGTACCGCCCTAAGTAAGAAAATAAATATTATTCCCAACAGGGTATAGCTATAAAACAAATTTAAATGTGTGGAGCATAATGCGATTGTGTTCTAAAACTGTGTAGCAAACCTTTATAAAGCAAGGTTAAGCAAGACATGAATTACCTTATAATAGTCCTTACGTTAAATCTAAAAACCGCTTCTAAACTATTTAGTTGGCCCCAAAAACTGTTTTAAGAAGTTTAAAACCATAAGCAAGCTTTTATAAAGCCATTTAAGGGATATTAAGTTTTATCAGTATACCGGTATACGCTTGCGATTAAAAGCAAGCTACATTGGCTTTATTAGTTTATTTAATAATCCTATTTGCTTATTACCTTGTTTTCTTTTCGACAACATAATATAAGTAATTATGTCCTAGACCTTCGCAATATGCTCTTATTACTGGCAATGTTACTCTAATAATCTTTTATATACATTTATTGCATATTGAGCTGTTGATTCTTGAAACATCAGGGGCGGCGCTAGGCAAGTGCAAACTGTACAACGAACGCGGCGGCGTATAACTTCTCGTTTTTAACAGTTATCGAGATTTATTTCAGATCTCTTATAGGATAAGAGCGTGTTTTATGCATTTATCTTACAAACTTACAATGTGGGTGTCGGTTCCATTTTGAAAGTGTTAAAACTGTATTCTACATTGACCCTGAATACACCATTGTTGAAAATGACACATACGACATATTAGTGACGTTACACGACTACAAAATCGCAAGAGGGCGCTTTACGCGGGAATTTTTCAGTTTTGAAAATAGCATTATCTTTTGTTATTTTGAAGCTATATTGCCTTTCAAAACGCGCAAATACTGTTACGACGACAATATAGGCAGCTACATGTAGAGGACGTTATATTTGTTTACTACAACGAAATATTGGTGGCCATCACCAGGATGACACTGACAGTTCGCTTACTAATAATCGACTAATTCTCAACCAAATGCGGGAAAATAAGAAATCCGGTATCAGTTGGATGCTGCGCTATCTTATAAAGCCAAATGTMGATTGTGCGTTACTTGCCTTGCAACTTGCAACCGACAKTCACTTTAGCCACCTTAAAAKATTGTTATCTTATCGGAAAKTTCGTCTCAGTCGTAAAGGATAACATTGCTTTGAGCAAGATTGTATGCAAAATGAAGACTTAATAAAATATTATTGCAACTGCTATTATTTAATACAACACAAACTTTTACAGTTTAAATAAGTTTTTACAATATTTATTATTGTTATCGTATCTTAAAAGTTTGCAATGATTCATTTTGTTTTATTATTTTTATGGGTACCACTGATAAATATCTTTGTTATCGTAAGAAAACCAAAACATATCACAGGATCTCTACTGCATTAAAGACTGATACTACTTGATATGGCTTTAATGTCTGAATTATTTACATTGCATCGCCAATTTGAATTTTGTAATTGATAATCACGTAACGTTGAAGGTTACCAGTCCAAAATGTCATATACCTTCCAGAAAGTTGTGAAAATTGTTTATTTTACAAAGACAATGGCTGTGCTAATTAATCCCAGTATTATAACACACCTTCAATGTTAAATGAATAATAATATTTAAGTGGTTAATTACTAATTGCACCCTAATGTAATATAAACATATTTTATTTAAGATCATCAAATGCGTTGACGTATTTGATCAATGTTGTAAAAGGCAATACATATCACAAATTTTTCTTGTTAAGTTTTTCAGTTCGTCAAAACGTAGCTTTTACAGATTCACAAAGGCTATAAGTACGATAAGATGGTAAAAAGTGCCCCCGCTGGAATTTGGCTCAAATTGACATATATTGTTCCCAGTTAAGGATATATGTCGCACACCTAATTACACACCCCAATTCCACCCCGTTTTCCAGTTTTTGCCATTCAACCCTTAACATTTAACATTTTTTCTCTCGAAAATTGTCAGAGATAAAAATCTGAAAAAAAATTGATTAATGTAGTTCCATAAGATCTATTCTTAAAAAAATTACCAACCCTCCAGCGTTACTACCCTTAAAGTTATGTGGTGCAACCCTCTTTCGGGGGTGTGTTTTTAATCGTGTTTTTAGAGCGACCACTTTCTTTTTCCTATTAAAATAATCACCCATATATGGACTATTCACAGTAATTTATTTGTCACTGTAAAAATGGTACTAAGGGGGTAAATAATTATTTTGTCTACTTACCACAACCACATCCTAGAAGGCCACAGATGCACTCAGCAACATAGTAGTTATATAACAAGAGTAATTTAAAAGATATTCATGTAATACATATGAAAAAAATAGACTAAGGTAGTTCGATAAGGTTTATTCTTAAAAAATAACATCCCTCTGGCGTTACTAACCTTAAAGTTATGGGGTACAGCCCTCTCTATGGGATGTTTTATAATATTATTTTTGAGTGATCACTTTCTTTTCTCTATTAAAATAATCATTTATATATATGCTATTTACAGCATTTTATTCGTTGCTGTAAAGGTTGTGCTAAGGGGGTAAATAATCATTTTGTCTATTTACCACAATCACATCCTAGGAGGCCACAGAAGAACTCAGCAACATAGCAGTTATATAACAGTAATTTAAAAAATAATCATGAAATACATATAAAAAATGGACTATAAGGTATATAAGACTATAAGGTTTATTAAAAAAATACATCCCTCTGCCGTTACTACCCTTTAAGGTATGGCGTACAACCCTCTCTCTGGGATGATTTTTAATGTTTTTAAGTGACCACTTTCTTCTCTCTATTAAAGTAATCATCTATTTGTGTGCTATTTACAGTATTTTATTTGTCCCTGTAAAAATGGTACTAAGGGGGTAAAATAATTATTTTGTATATTTATCACAATCACATCATAGGAGGCCAACAATATAGTAGTTGTATACTTAATAACAGTGCCTTAAATTATAATAAGGTAACACATATGCATACTACAAAAATATGAAAAATGTACATATAGGTATCTAGATTCTAGACAGATATACATAGACCATAAATGCCTGATACAATACTCGTATGTACTATTTTTTGTTTAATATGTCGCACCTAATGCATAAGGATATCGTAATGTGTTATGCTTGCCAGCGTAGAATTGATCTCTTTTACGAATTGGTATTTATTCCATTGATATTTTATTTTCAAAGTATTGGTGCTTTCAAAATATTTACACAGAAAATGAGAAATCTATATTTTTTTCGAAAAACTAATAACAAGTATTTGGTTGAGCCAAATGCATAATAAATTTTTAGTTTAGGCAGTTACAAAAGGAATTCTTTTCTTCCGTAAATTACTGATGCCACACAAAAGAGTACGCGCCGCACCTTTTAATCAAACAGTACTAAGCTGCACAATGTTGACAAGAACAACAAGTGTAGTATACCGCTTCATCAGGATTTGAATAAACAAAAAAATTTCTTAGTTGTTTAATTTGGACGGTGCGGTTTTGTAGTTAAGAAACTGTAGAAAATAACGATGAATATGAGGAATATGTTTTTGTGTTTTTTATCCCACTACAGTGACCCCCAGTGGGTCCGCAGACCACAGTTTGAGAAACGCTGCATTTAATAAAGAATAATATAGGTATATTGTATGAGGCATTTATGTGTTACCTACATATATCTGTCTACATAACTATTTGTACATTCTTTGTATTTTTGCAATATGCTTATGTGTTACCTTATTATAATTTAATTCACTGTTATTAAGTATATAATTACTCTGTTGATCGGTACCTTTGTGGCCTTCTAGAATGTGATTGTGGCAAATACACAAAATAATTATTTTACCCTCTTGGTACCATCTTCTTTCAGGAACAAATAAAATACTGTGTATAACACATATAAAACTGATTATTTTAAAAGAGGAAAGAAAGTGATGACTCAAAAATAGTATTAAAAAACATCCCAGGGATAGGGTTGTACCCCATAACTTTAAGGGTAGTAACGGCAGAGGGATGTTATTATTTTAGGGAATAAACCTATCAAACTACCTTATAGTCCTTTTTTATATGTATTTCATGATATTTTTTTTAAATTACTGTTATCATATAACGACTATGTTGCCGAGTCCTTCTGTGGCCTCCTAGGATGTGATTGTGGTAAGTAGACAAAATAATTATTTTACCGCCTTAGTATAGCCTTTACAGTGACAAAGAAAATACTGTAAATATCATATATATAAATGATTATTTTAATAGAGAAAAGAAAGTGGATATTCAAAAATAATATTAAAAAACATCCCAGAGAGAGGGCTGTACCCCATAAGTTTAAGGTTAGTAACGGGAGACGGATGTTATTTTTTTAATAATAAACCTTATCGAACTACCTTAGTCTATTTTTTTCATATGTTTTTCATGATTATCTTTTAAATTGCTCTTGTTATATAACAACCATGTTGCTGAGTTCATCTGTGGCCTCCTAGGATGTGGTTGTGGTAAGTAGACAAAATAATTATTTTACCCCCTTAGTACCATTTTTACAGTGACAAAAAAATTACTGTGAATAGTTCATATATGGCTGATTATTTTAATAGGAAAAAGAAAGTGGTCGCTCTAAAAACACGATTAAAAAAACACCCCCGAAAGAGGGTTGCACCCCATAACTTTAAGGGTAGTAACGCTGGAGGGTTGATAATTTTTTAAGAATAGACCTTATAGAACTACATTAATCCAGTTTTTTTTTAGATCTTTATCTCTGACAGTTTTTGAGAAAAAAAATGTTAAATGTTAAGGGTTGAATGGCAAAAACTGGAAAATGGGGTGGAATTGGGGTGTTTAATTAGGTGTGCGACATATACCCTTAATTGGGAACAATATATGTGAATATGAGCCAAATTCCAGCGGGGGCACTTTTTACCGTCTTATCGTACTATAGCCTTTTGACAGTGCCTGGGCGGTTTTCTAGTATTCTTTTATGTTTTCTAGATAGTATGGTAAACGGAAGACGTGTATGAGAAAATTGCGTAACTCAGGCGAATATTGCTTGCATTTCTTTGCCTTAATCTTTCTGAGTAAGAGTTGCTTCTGCTAACTAACTAGAATACGTTCCTGATACCTGTACAGTTAGAAAATACTTTACATGGTCAAAAAGATTTCCCAAATAATTTATAAAAAATGTCATGTCCGATAAATCAGAAACTATTACCTACGACAGATGTTATTCATTTAGACATTAATATTCAAGGTAAATTTTTGGAACTTACATGAAAGGAATCTAAAATCTAAAGGGTTCATTCACAATTAACGTAATACATTATTTGTAACCTAATATCCCTAATATGAGAATATCTGGACGCTATTATAGAAATACACATTGAAAGCATTTTTAGTCTGATTTCTTATTATTGTGTCTTATTCCGATTTCCCTTTCGCGTTCAATGTTTTTATTTATATACGAAAGTTTCAAATTATCCAAGTCATGAATTTACATTAACTTTACTCAAGGCAGAGAAAGTGCCCGTTAGGTAATTAACTAACTTTGTTTTGCGAACAGTAGAGCCTGCGATCTAATTTAAGACTCGGAAAAACGTCGTGAAGTAGTTTATAAGTACGTAGTTACAATTATAAACCAATGCCAACGACCATAAACGTTAGAAGTTTAAATTTTTCACAGCAACCACTGCCTACTGTTCGAGTCGTGCACGATCACCATGACGATAACAACAGAATTTCCCGGCTCGTCGCTGTTAGGAAAAACAGGGAAATTGACGCTTCGCTAGCAGGTGTCATAAACAGGTTTGCTTTTTGGTGCTAATACCATGATTCCATTTCTACAAGCTTCCACGCGCTGCATTTTCGCACATTCAACTTTGATGCGTATACAAGCCGAGTGAGCAGAGCATTTAGCTTGCAAAAAGGTTTTGCCCAATGACAAGGGACAGTATATGTATGGCACTATTGCAAGTATTTCAACGACCGTATTTTAGTAATAATCGGATCTAGTTATTGTATTAAACAAAGAAACTACGTATACTTAATTACATCGTGCATGTCTTATAAAAGCTACCGTTCCTATGTCAATGCTTACTAGTAACGAGTGCAAACCCTCCTTTATATTTATTTTGTATAACCGCACTTTTCTTTTTTTCCAATTTCAATAAAAATGGAATTTCTAGGTGAAGACATGCCTCGTGTTCAGACTTTTATGTTAAATATTTATACGTATAATCTTATAAAGGGAAGCACTTCTTTGGCGAGAGTTAACGAGATACTATCAATAAAGTATTATTCTGAGGAGCAAACACGATACGTACGAAACAGCGGCTCACTGCTGCTGCAGTAGGCGTATTTTGTAAAACTGGCACGCAGCGTTTATTTGGACGTAAAGTTTAAACTTATAGTTCGCACGAAAACATGACTGAATCGATCCCTGACGTTATTAATTAGCAATTACAGTTCACAGATTCCAGGATTTGCAGATTCTGAATTCTTTCAGTTTTACTGGTATCTACAGATAACGTTCTTCTATTGATACTAGTTCAAAGTATTCAACAAGTGCCTACTGCAGTCGGAAGAAATGTAAATGGGCAGCAGGTTTAACCTACGTTTAAATGACCCCTGAGAAAAAATCTAAAGGAGTTAAATCGGGCGATCGGGGTGGCTATTTCAGATATTCGCTGTGACTTATTCATTCATCTGGCATACACGTCTTTAAGAAAGTGAAAATGTCTTTTTTGGAATATGATTGTCCAGCTCATTAGGGAATATCTAAAATACCTATCTGTCGTGAGATTATCTTTAAAAAAATAAGGAACCATAACACGTTGGCCAACGGTACATGCCCAAATATTCAGCTTCTAAGGACGGTGGGTGCATGTGTATTTTATGAACTTCATGAACACAGTGTGGATATTCTCGTGCCCTGTAGCTACAACTGTGACTATTGACTATGTCGTTCAAAGGCCAATTTCTACCTAAGGCTGATTTTCATAAAAAGTTGCTTCGTCGAAAAACATAATGTTTCTTTAAAAATGTAGGATTTTTCAACAACACCTCGCAAAATTGGATGTGTCGGTCAGTATCATTATCCTGAAGTTCATGGATTTACCCACTGTTGAGTGGTGTACGTGTTGTCTATTGTCACGTATCGCAGGGATAGGTTCGGAGTTTCTTCAACTTCTTGTTTCTTCATGTTGTATCGCTGTTTAATTTAGTGTGACCACTCTTGGCAAATCCTTCACACTACCCTTTTCGTGAAATCATGTAGCTAGTACACTATCAATATGGGTCTGTTTTGTTGTTTAATATTAAACAATTGACAAGCTCTTGATGACTGCTATGCCCACAACCTACCATCATTAAAATTTTTATTCCTTCAGTCTCCGTTAAACGTACCATTTTATTTGAATTTACAAATCACAGATTAAAATTACGTATTTGATGATGTTTGATATGACAACGCTTTGTCTGCTTATTGATACCAGTAGACGTTAGTTCGAGTTCGATCAAGTGCTTGCTGCAGTTGTGTCCCTTTTGATCATTTTTTATCCTTTTATCCTATCCTAAATGACATAATGACATAATGATTAAATAAACATAATAAGGGCCGAATGACAAAAATGGATATGGTTCTTTAATAAAAAAAAACATTTGATGACGTCATATCTTCTTCACAGTAACAGACTGCTCTGTTATTCTGTAATCTCTGTAATCCCTATTTTGATTTTTTTTTACTTTATTGACTCTCGTTATATTGAAATATGCATAAATAAAAAACCACTGCAAATTGAATCAATACTTCCACATCCAATTGACAAAATGACATTTACGTTTTTATTTCTTATACTATACGATTAGTAATCAGGTTTTGAGCATTTTTTCTCTCTACACGTTTTTTCTAAGACAAATAGTCCTCGTGATATTAGCAAAAATATATAAATTTTTAAAATTGTTTTTTTTTCWAAATAAGTCGAAAATTATTAACGTAATAAAAAAATTACAAGAGTGCTTTCAGATCAGAAATTTGATTTTCTATATAATACCAAAATTTTAAAAAATCGTACGAGCAGGGTCCAAAATAGGTTTTTTGGTAATATTTCGAAAATGCCAATATTTTAAATAACTTTTCTAAGACACTTTTTCTGAGAAATTTTATTTCCTATCTGATGATATTTTCATTTTTTGAATATATTAAATATATTCGGAGATATTTAGGAAAAACCGTTTTCTTTAAGTGACGCTTTTTTGCTAATATCTTCTAAACAATTTGCTGCACCTAAAATTTATAAGAGCAAATAATACTCGCAGTTATACTACTAATCACATACTAAAACGAAAAAAAATAAAAATTTGCAAAAAGGGTAGTTACCCCCCAATTTTGCCCCCTCCCCGATACCCCACTTACCCCACAAACAGTAGGTCGCTTTGGGTAGTTGAGACGTTTGCCAAATTTCAAGTTGATATATTAGGTCTTTCGAAAGTTATCGTGTCCACAAACAAAACCACAGACACACAGACAAGAAATTTTTTTGCTCGGTTTTTTTTGCGTTTTCAACCATTTTGAAGCGAATGAGCAAATAAAAATTTTTGTAATTTTTTTTCGCGATACAATTCTTCCCTTCCGTTGGATGTGGAAGTAATTAATGCAAGTAGCCCAATTTGGTTTATATAGGTGCACAATCAGTACTCAATTCGTGCCGACACCCATATTATGAATTCATGTACCATTAAAAACTGATTCTAAATTCTCAGTCGTCATCCAGGCAACATCGCATCAGTCATCAGTCAGCCCTTTAAAACTAATGGACTGCTGTAATCCGACGTGATTGATTCAAATGCGAATTTTTGATGTATAGGGGCTGATGTCTGGCATGGCGGCATATTGGTACACACCTTTTTATGAATTACGCAGTTGAAATATGATTTTGAATTATTTATGAGAGAATACAACGGTTGAAATTACCAACTAACACGTTTGCATATGGTGTAAATACCCAACAAGCAAAATTATTGTATAATTTCCAAGTAGCAAGGCATATTTGCTTTATTGTTGTTTTATTATTGTTCCTCGACATCTATTTTATTTTATAAGGTATTCCCCTACGAGTATTCAGCTTCAGTACACCAAATTGTTATATAGTTTAGTGTTAGGAACGTTTTCACAGCAAAATTATAAAACAGTGTTAAGCACCGTTTTATACTCATTGTATAAAGGTTTACACAACTTTTTATAGAACATTTTCGCAGTGGAGACGAATTATTTTATAAAGGCTTTAAATATGTGTTATTCAACACTGAATCGTCTGCTTGTGAACATCTATAAAACTATTATATTAAGTCTTGGTTTGACACATGTAAAAAAATAATTTGTTATATAGCAATTTCTTCTATGATAATCGTGTTTTATAAAGGGGAAGCCATATTATTATCATGATTAGAAGCACATATATGGCCGCCATTGCGTAAAGCCCACTAAAAATTATCTTTTTACAAAAAAAGTAATGTACTAAAGTTATGTTTCTAACAAAAATGATTATAAAATGCGGTTTATAATCAGTGCAGATAGCTTTAAGACGCCACGTGATTAAAAACATTTTTTTGTATTTTGTAAATATTTCTTTTAAGTTGATGAAATACTTATTATTTTTGAAGCGCTAAAAAATTTTGTACATATATATGCATATGTTTCACAGAAAATTTTGTTTGGTAGTAGTTTCTTGTGACTACAATTCAATACTACGCATATTTTATGTCATCTGGTACGTTATATATATCTCGGTCTGAGGACATGTTTTATTTTACAGAAGAGGAATATGGGTTGCAACTTTACCCAATCATTAAGAAATAAATCATTCTCCGCCAAATCAGTTAAAATACCGAAATATCCCTGTGAGGATGCTGACTGCAACAGAATTGTTGCATAATAGATAATGTCGTAACATTTATAAAACTGTTTTATAATATATTGATATAAATCCGTTTTGTAACTGATTGATAGTAATATTTATACCGCCTCTGTAACTTATCTACAAAACTGTTCTATAACACCTACTAAAACCATTATCGAATACTGTATATAACTAAAGTGTTTTATGAAGATGCGCCTTTTTGCATCTTTAAGCATTCTATAAACGTTGTGACAATGTTTACAGGAGTTCCACTGTTTTATAAAAATTGTTTTATAAACGTTTGCCTGACCATTATATGGCTGTAAGTTGCTAGTTGGGTAAATTCGTTAGCCTGTCTCTCCTTCGGGAGCTGCGGTCCCTAATCTGTATATCAAATATTTTACGCGCCGCGGTGGTTGAAAATAAAAAGAAACATGCATTACATTATTCATCAGTTCCAGAGGAGTTCAAAACAATAATTTAAGCTGTGGTGCTTTGGGATCTCCACAAAATTTGCGACTCTGAATGTCCTCAAGCCTGTGGGGAAATTTCGGGGTAATACAGAACCGGAAAAGTTGCCAGTAATTTCACTAATGTAGCATCTATGTCATCTGTTTCCCTGAAACCCTTTTTTAACTGGGATTTTAACGCTGTTTTACATGCTTTGCTGTTCATTTAACACTGCGACGTCAGAGACTATATTAGGGTAAGCTGGTTAGCCAAGAAAGTTTTAAGAGAACAAAAGCGCTTGGTTACTGTGATAACAATTAGCAAATATGACGTTATAGAAAAGTTTTCAAATGTTGATATACTCAAGTTGAACGCTGATAAATCGGTAAGATTTTGAAAAAGGCACGTCTGAGAAATACCCAGATCTTGAAAAAAACGAGTTCGAATCAATCAGGGATATGTCAGCTAAAAACCTGAAAAATCAACGAAATTGTTTTAAGACTTACCTAATAGTTTTTGACAGCAATCAGGTGATGAAAAATTTTATTACATTCTTAAAATTTTATAGTACCTTTAGTCTTGAAAAGAAAAGTTGGCAGCAGCAGAGAAGAACAGGAAAAGCAAACACTATTTTTTTTCAATTTTTTTATAGGTAATTATTAAGGTATATATTTAGACGAACTCGGCACATTATATACGAACAGTTAAAACTGCTACCAAGGAGCTATCCACACAAAACATCAAATCATTACCGTTAAGCAATTCGTTTGTTTCTCCACAATATTGTTATGAATACAACGGATACAGTGACTGTAAGCACAGTGTTGCCGTAGCCATACGGATGGCGGACGCCATGTTTCCTTCAAATTAGATTGCAAACAAGTATATGCTATTATTTGGAGGCGCGTGGTTGGCGAAAAAAAAAGAAGATAGGGATTTGCGGTTTTCACTGCCATATCCGGATGTCTGGTCGTGCTAAACTCGATCGCTCCGGTATTCCAGGATTTTTCAACGTTAATTATAAGTAAAAATTTATATTCTCGTGCTAAAAGTTGCTAGGTCGGATTTCTTTGTCAGTGTGCTTGCCTTACCTGCAGTTATATATAAAAAAATCGAGATAACGTTGCAGGTCCTATATATGGCTCCTGTGAAAATACGTGGTGGATTGTAATTTTTTCTGTTATTTTCGTTATATGAGCTATCGAGATGAGACTTTGTACGTAGGTGTAGATTATTATTATTATTATTATTATTATATTTATTTTGATTTTTCACTAATGGTTTCAAAAATAAGAAAACATACCAAAAAAAAACCCGTAGAGCTTTTACTTTACACAACTAAAATTTGAAATTTGATTTACATACTATTTTGAATACCGACCGTTCTGGATGAAGTATTTTGCTTTGTAAAGAAAATTTTCACAAATAGTCGGGATTTTATTTTTCAGCAACTTTTTTATCCGCACACGCCCGAGTTTGATCGTCCCTAACATTTTCCAACGATTTCTAAAAAATTCCTTTAAAGATCAAAAGTACCTCACCAAGAGTTATCGATATTTAAAACGGCATGTAAATCCAATTTCAAATTTAGTTGTGTAAATTTTGAAGGTTTTATCGTTTTTTTTCAGTATATTTTCCAAAGAATTAGAGTGTTGGAAAAATTTTCACCAAAACATATACCATAACATACGTACCAAAATTCAGCGTAATAGCTTAAATAACAAAAAATTATAATTGAAAAAAAAAAAACTAAAATTCACCTCGGATCTTTAGCGGGGAGTTACACCGGACTTGCAAATGTTGTCCATTCGAAATCGTGATTTTTTACACAACCGTGAGTAAGCTATGCAAAATACTTAAGGACTCCCGGAATTCCAGAGCGACCGAGTCTTATACGACCAGAAGCGTCAGGCTATCAGCAATGCAGCAGTAAAAACCGCGTCTATTTCTTTTTTATTTGCCGACCGCGGCCCTCCAAAGATTGACACATTTGTTTTCAACCAAATTTGGAGGAAACATGGCGGGACCAATAGAAATTTTGATCACCATATGGCMACACTGTGGTTATACGGTAACTATATCTTCCAACGCCTTAGGCGTGCGGCTTTTTGATCGGCATTATTATTGTATTAATGTGATTCTGAAAAATGTAAATATTTACTCGGGAAAATTGTTTATATGTGTTATCCGTGTCCATACCGAGGTAGATATCTGCTTTTGTACTAAGACCCTGTGTATATAGGGTTCTCTTTTGCCGCTAAGGCTTATTAAATATAGTACCTATTGGCACCGCTAGATGGCACTATTAAGGCAGTCCGCCACAGAATGCACCCTAAAATGAGAGAAAAGACGTATCCACGTCAAAAACTTAGGTGTATATCTGTTGCTATTACAGAATCTATAATCGATTATAGACATTTGATCATCAATTCTCAAAATCGAAATCGATAATCCGATAATCCGAAGGTCAAAAATTCGATTGATAATCGATATGCCGATACGTTATCGATTAATCGGGCGAGAGACCTAGCTGTAGTATGAACATACGAACGAATAAGGTCGGTAGAATCAACAATACCTTGTACTACCGTTAAGGGTCAATAATAAATTATTCACTGTTGTTTCGATAGGAATTTTTATTGTAATGAGAGTGTAATTGTTTTCACATATATATTGTAAGAATAATAAATAACCAATGTGTTTCTTATCATTGTCGTAATAATATATTTCAGTTAACGCAAATATATTTCGGTAACAATACATTATTTTAGTAACAACGAGTCTAATTATTCTAAGTGTTATTAAAGATTTTTGCAGCCATGCCAAACTCTAACTGTCGTTTTCTCGTTTTCAGATTTATTTCGTTCAGCGGCCGAGGCCGGACCGAGAGACATCCTGAAGCTGTACAACACGTCCGGGCAGTTGCTAAACATCAGCCCCGAGCTGCCGTCGAACACGGCCGATACGCGCTATTCACTGCAGGTGGTGGCGGCCCACGGGTTCGTCATGCTCGACGAGTCGACGGTGGCAGAGCTGAAGGCCCTGGAGGCAAGGGTGACTGAAATTGAGCGCCAGCTGAAAGCGGACCTGCCGCTACCGCCAACTGTCATCCAGCTGCAGAAACAGGTCGACGCTTTCAGGGAGAAGCTGGAAACTACGGAGAGCTTGAGCTGGCTAGGTGAGCATCGGTTGCCAGCATTAAAATGGAGACACTTGTTTAAATCTTGTCTTATGATATGGCGAAACCAACGCCCGCGGGTTATGCAACCAAACCAACGCTCGCGGAGTTGCCTAAGGTTTCTTATTCTCGTATGTTCTCGCAGCTTCCAAGCTGGACTCGGAGGTGGCTCTGAAACATGCGAGCACATTTCCTACGGCCAGTATGTAGGGGAGGGTATTATAAACATTATCGGCAACATTCGGTCTGATCGTCCGTCGGTTAGAATTCAACCGGCGCCGGCGGTTCAAATCAGTTCCGTATTATAAACAGCATTTCATGTCAGGGTTGACTAACCTGAGGTTGAAGCAAATATAATTATGTTGGCTATCGTGTAGTTGGAATTTCAACCAATAAGAAGGCACCACTATCAGCTGTTTGGTATGTGCCTTTCGTTCGTAATCTGTGTTCTTTAATTGCAGTTCGTGTTTCAATTTGGTGCGTGGTGTTAAAGTAATTTTATTTTGGTTTTTATATTTTAAGTATTGTGATTGATAATAAAAATTGATAGTAGCTGCAAGGTGTGTAAATTTATAATACTGAATAAAAAACAAAATGTAGGTATAATATAAAAATAGAAAAAGCAATTCAGGGCATATGCTGTTTATATATTAAAAACTATAAACCAAATTCTACATTATTATTTATTTCATTCGAGTAAATTCATAAAATACAGAATAAATTCCTGTCTAAAATTATGATTGTTAACATTTTCATTATTCATGTCATTTATAGCATGATTATAAATAAGGAAAACAGGATCTTCAATTGGTTCTGGTTCCTTGGCACTCACTGCTATATTATGGAGTACTGTGCAGGCCATAATGATAGATTTTGCTGAATCTACGGATAATCGTATCCTAGAAAGAACCTTTTCTTCCAAACGCCAAACAAACGTTCTATAAGGTTTCTTGTCCTAAACGGGATTGATTTAAAACCTGCTCCGCTTCTGTCTCTGGATTTAGTAATGACGTGATCAAATATCTTTTTAAAGCATATCCAGAATCACCCAATAGTAAAATAATAATTATTTTAATGTGTACAGTCGATAGCACCGATTACCGCAATGCTATAAAACTTATTGTGAACTCGCTCTACTTCTTGCCGAGTTCTTGACATTTTTATATATTCCCCCGCCAATACTGCTGCGCAACCAATCAAGCCTATTCCGTAACCTCAAATCGAATAGGAATACTTCAAATTGGATCGGAATGGACCGGTCGAAATCGGAATCGCAGAAATTCGTATTCAGTAACTCTCCTAATTCCGATCGTCGGAATTACTTGCTCGGAACGGTCTCCGACAAGCCTAGAGCAGTCGAATTGCAGTTTCGACTACCGGAATGATATTCGCGCATGATCAGATCGCAGTTGAAACTTCGGTAACGTTTTGGTAACTGTAAATTTTTTCGCTGGGTTCTGGGTAGTGTCGAAAATAAAAAGCGCATTCAAATTCAATAAAAAATAAAAATAAAAGTGATTACTTTTGGCGATGAAAGTAACAAACGCTCGAGAAATGTTAGTTAATAATACAAATTATAGTAATATAAATGAATTAGGTTGATTTATTTTCGACTTTTTACTACGTTACACGATGCGTGCTTAAAAAGTCTGCAATATAATTCAATTGCTCTATAGATGTATTTTTCTTCGAGGGTGTACTTTTGCTTGTAGAAATTGTAGAAATGTTTCCGTTGCCTTGTCTGAAACAAACTATAACCAGCATACCAGCAACAAATAGGTACTCTTACCTGGGATATTTCGTCAAATTCCATCACATCTGACATTTTATGACACGGACACGAATGTATGTATAACTAACTCTACTTTGTTTAGACTTTTGGACTATCCGTTGGTTAATAAGGTTGATATTCCAGTGAAAATACAACGTTGCCGGCTGGCGGGATTACAGATTCCGATTTGGTCAGGCTCCGACACGAATTATGGAATACCGATTTGTGAGCGGGGACGTCAAAGTCGGAACGGAGCATTCCGTTTTGTCAACATTCCGATTTCCCGCGAGCATTCCTATTCGATTTGGTAAAAGTTACAGAATAGGTCCGAATAACTTTTTTTATTATCTGGCATGCTGTGGACTTATATATAAAACAAACGCTAATACTACAACAACAACCACACGAAAATACTTATGAAATTGAAAACCTGTATTGTAAATTATAATACGTAAAGTCAAGGTTTGTGCGCAAAATCGAGTTCAACCCCCGGTTGATAGATGCTAATCGGAGGTGCAACCTGCGTTTGACTCAACCTTCGCTTCAACCTCAGGTTAGTCAACCCTGACATGAAATGCTGTTTATAATACGGAACTGATTTGAACCGCCGGTTGAATTCTAACCGACGGCGACGGTTAGATAACCGAAGGTTGCCGATAACGTTTATAGTACGCACCCTAACACGCACGGGTGGAAAGTCTTAGTTGAAAGGCGCTGAAGCGAGCAAACAAAGCAACCCAAGTATTTAAAGTGTTTTAGAGTGAATGTAGTGAATTGCAGCGTTTTGAATAGTGCTTAATAGTATTAGCAGTGTTGTAATATTACTGTATTGGGCAGGTAGTGCTTTACTTTACTGTATTTCAGTAATACTGCGTAAATGACGGGAGTTTAATTAGAAAGCCACATTATTCAAGTTTATACACGTAACAGCTGGTGTCAACAAGTGGATTGTGGGTGGTTAGGGTTTTGAGTTGTTCGACAAGCCTTAAACTGAACTTAAAGCAACTAAGTGAAAAATAAAACAAGACAAGAGGGAATGAAAAAGGGCTGCGAAGAAATGACGACCGAACTCAAAGCAACTAAGGAAGAAGTGAAAACAGGCCAAGAAGAAGCGATAATAGTACAATAGCAACTTAAAAGCGAAATAGACTGAATTGAAGCGAACCAGATATGATTAGACAGAAAGTCCACTATTCGGAGAAAGAGTCGATATGGGATAACTGGACTGATCACTAAAAAGCTACGGCTTTGCTAATTGTTCTGCCTGGACCTGCATTAAATCTGGGTCAAACGTTACCTGCGGCGGACAAAGAAGATTAACACAAGCTATCCACAGCGTTAGAACTCCCTTTAAGAACACAACAATTGCAACGGCTGTTTCTCTCGCAGATAAGAAGTTGCAAGGAGTAAATCGCCGAGACATTTCTGGAACCGACGTAATAAAATCAAGTTGGTGTCAATCTGCCACTGCTGTGGAAAACCTGGACACTTTAAGAAGAGCTGCAGAATAATACTTCCAGCGATCTCCAGAAATCAAGGGCAATGATTATATGAGTTCAAAATGCGGCGTCGCCAGGCAAATATCTTAACAATTCTTATAGCTTCAAACGCTATTATACTAGTGCCTCTAAGAATGGGCTCAACTCATTTCTGCATTTTGCGATGAAACTGCAACAAAAACAACTGTACGTTGCTGGTTCCAAGAATTGAAATCTGGTCATGCTTCGTTACTGTTGCATATAACATTGATGCTGTACGTCGAATTATTGAAGAGGATCGTCATGTGACATACAACGAAATTCAAGCATCCTTGCACTGTGTACATAACAACAACCCTAAACGTCATTTATTCTTCATCACGATAATGCTAAATCTCCTACTGATCACATTGCAATCGATTATTTGCAAAGTAAAGGTATTAAATTAATAACCCCTGACTTGGCTTCAAGTGACTTACTTAAGTTTCCTCTAATCAAAAATAAAATGCATGGTTAACGCTTTTCCAGCTTTGAAGAAGCAGTTAATGTATACAAATTTCACATTTTGAGTCTCGACTCAATTGTTTTGACATCAATTGGTTTCAACATAGGAGAAAATGTATTAAATGTAAAGGTGAATTTTTCGAAAAGAATTGCTGTTGTAGATCTAAAAAGACGATCAACGTGTTTGTATAAAAAAGAACAAAATAATCTCGTTAGCTCCGCTTTATTTAATAAAAACAGATCCTCCCTTATTTCAGCCAAATTTTTCGGGGCTTCTACCCTAAACATCTCGTTCGGGTTGACATTAATAAAATACAGGGTGGAGCAAAATGGAAGGGCGTTTTGGAAATAAGAATACCTAATTATGGAAGATTGATGTTGTTTATGTGTTACCATTTAACAAATAAAACGTGAAATTGTGTTTTAAAAATTATGTCAGGAAGATGACGACTGTTACTGCAATGCACTGCTGTAGTTGTTTCTGAAAGTTTCGCATCATCGACACAAGTCGATGTCAAGTGCCCTAATTTGTGCTGTGGTGGCTTCTTTCAACTCTTGAATATATCCAGGTTTATCGACGGACATGGTCCTTAAGTGTTCCCATAAAAAGTAATCGGCAGCTGAAAGATCAGGGGAACGAAGGGGTACGGCACATCACCGAAACGGGAGATTACACGTTCAGGAAAAATGCGACGCACAACTTCCATTGATGCTCTGGCTGTAAGTGCTGTGGCACAATCCTGTTGGAACCAAACATTTTTTTTATTGATTCTTCTTCGCCGCAATTTTTGAATCAAGAAAATTTCCAGCATAAAAACATATCGCTCTGATGAGGTTAGAGTTACGGTTGCCCTTTGTGCATCTTGAAAAAATAAGGTTTGATTACTCCAAGGCAACTCGCAGTAGACCAAACGATGACTCTCGCTGTGAAGTGGGTGTTGATGTAGTTCACGAGGGTTTTCTGCTGCCCAACATCGGCAGTTCTTTTCGTTAACATAAACGTACAAATGAGAATGAGCCTCATCGATCATCATTATTACTGGTTCGTTTTAATCAGCAAAAATCACTTGCATACTTTCAATGGTCAATATTGTCGCTGCATGGCCATAACAGATGCGTTAGATTTTAGATAGGTACTCCTCAACTCCGAACGCACGATGTTCTCTTGTCCAAATAACCATTGTGAATGTGAATCGAATCATGTCATCCGCGCTCCTTTACTACCACACACGAATTAGAACAACTCGTTCTTAAAATAAGTATTAAATACTTATGTCTAATAAGTCTCTCTAAATTACTTCCTTGAAGTATATTATATGATAAAAAGAACTTATACGACTTTTTCTGGGAACGCTACTGTCACTTCGACATGCTTAATTATTCGTGAAAATTTAATTTACACTCTTCCCATTTTTTTTAACGTAGCTTGTCGTCTGTTGTTTTACACAGGTGCTCTCGTCATTCATTTTTGGAAACCTCGCCTCTACGGACAAAAATTAGCTGTCTCTGAACTGCCGCTTTGAGCTTGCCCTGAAAATTTAATAATGTTAAAGGGAAGTTCAGTTGTTTTAAATTAAAATCGATACTTCCCTTACTGTCCCTCTCTCTCCATATCAGATTTTTGTTTTGCAGGGTGCTCTACTGTATGAATGCATGAAACCGACCATTATTGAAGTAAACCGACAATGCCTGTAAATATGATTTTGGAATAAAACCTTGTCCCTATTTGTATTTGCTACACTGTGTAGCCTGTAATTTAGCTCCATTGAATAATGTACTTAGCGAGATTAAAAGGCTTTCAGCAAAAAATTAATAATATCCAATACTTCACTCTTTCCAGCTACAGACGCACAATCCTACAAAATAGCATTTAAAGCATATTATGAGTGGTATGCTTTAAAACATAAATTTATTATTCAAAGTGTAAAAGAGACTATGGTGGAGTAAAGATTTAGATGTAAATAATTTTAATCCAGGGTAATTTATTATGCGAAGGTTTTTACGTTCAAGTTACACTAGATCAGGTTCCTGTGCGGAATATGTGCCGCACCCAATGGAGCGTGTTAGTCTTGTCTCTATCATCATTTGTCACCCACCTTTATTTTCCAGTCATCTATTGCCATGAACATTATACCTACCTGTAACGGTGCTATTCCAAAATTTTGATCCTTTTCTGCTCCATCGTCTGCTTATTGGTCTACATCTTGTGGTGATCTAGTTATCGCAAGGTAAACCGGAATACAACTGTAGGATATTTGTATTTCCATACTCGATATGTTAGGTTGGTACTGTTGGTAGTAATATAGGAATGCTTTGTTCAGTTATGTTGTCTTATTGGGTTGTTACACAACCATTCCTCATAATTAATCGTAAATATCCGGGATTGCTAATTTCCTTAGAACTATTTCAGTCTTTTAGAATACGTCTTTTATTTATTCAAGGTGGTCGCGATGTAATGGGCCAAAATTCATGACTGACGTGAAAATATTGCGATTTAGACAAACTCATCTTAGTCCAAAAGTTGATACTTACAGAGATACAGGTTGTTGAATGCAAAATATTGTTAGTTCTTTCTTATTTATTTCATAATAAATGCTCATGTTGCGATAAAATTTTATTGTTAGCCGTTTTCTGGGCCGATAGATTGAAATCTATCCATGGTTTCCTTGTAGCTCATAGAGGGCGCCACCTGTACTAGGTAGAATGCGTTGAAAACGTCAAAACTTTTTTATATCTCAACAGATCTATTCTCGGTTATCAAATTCTGATTTTACAACTTCTTTTACACAAAAAGCTCTACTTTATGATAGTCGCTATCTTGCACCGTTCTCAAGATATTTAGCTTTTGTAATTCGAGTAATCAGAATTCTACGATCAAACGAACTTACCTGTGAAGTTCGATCGTAATTATATTAGGCATCTCGCTCGAAGAGATCACTATTATTTCACTAGTAGTACCGCTATTTGTCGCTAGGTGGCCACAAGTTTAAAGAAAAACTGCACGACCGGCAAGGCCAGATCGCACAATATATCACATCTGCTATTATTCGCTTATCCAGTTTTGCAACATCGCAAATCATGAGGGGAAAAAATTTAGGGTAGGGAGGGAGTGATCTCTTCGAGCGAGATGCCTAATATAATTACGATCGAACTTCACAGGTAAGTTCGTTTGATCGTAGAATTATATTACGGCATCTCGCTCTCGAGATCACTATTATTTCACTAGTAGCAGTTTAAAGAAATCGATGTTGCAAAAAACAGCAAAACAGAGCACAGCGTCAAGACATTTGTTTATGTCTATAGACATCATCTGGAATTGTTAATACAACAAGATAAGCAAATGAACTAAATCTCTGGGTATAATCCTAGTATAAAAATATCTAAACCAGAGAAAATGATCGGTTATAAACCGAAAATTTCAAAACGGCCTTTCGTTCATACCTGGGTGGTAGATTCTCTAGTTACCTGTCAATCTAGGTCTTCCATATATGGTTAAAAATGCTGAAAATGTTCTCTGAACTATCCCTGCTAATGTCAGTGTGTCCTCTTTCCTTGTCTTAGAAAAGGTCTCCCTGAGCTTAAACGTAGTAATCTTATTCGCCCCAAAAGAATCGATGAACGATCATACAATTCACAATTTTCTTTAATTAATGATTCCTATATACCAAGGGCAGACATAAAAAGAATCAACTTATTACACATTACAGCCCTATAGAAGTTGTAGCTATTTTAATTTTTATCCATAGAACATCGGTTAATCCAAATGCAGTAACCTATTTTGCTATAAATTTAAATATTTTAAAACCTGTTTCTAATATCCCATATCGAAGTAATAAACTTCTGGACGTATATGCTATATATGCTATATGCTATTAATAAAATAGCACTATGATAACCAAATTGATCAGAATAGTAAATAAACTGAGCTCAAACAATTGACAGTTACAAAATAGCAACCAAAATCTATAAAATTTTATTTCTAAAATTACAGCATCTGACTGAACAAGGACTTTAGTCTTCTGAGCAAATCTTCATCACCCATTGTGAACTTATCGATTTGTTCTAAACAACCTGAGAAAGACCTATATTGATGAGATCTTCTGCTATTCCTCCTTCTGAATAGCTTGTCTGATAACAGTCTGACATATAAAGGAAGAATGGCTAAAATTGATATTTCCCAAGGGAAGGCGATAACATATCTACACCTTAATCCATTTCTGTTCCTTTCAAGAAAGGAAGGAATACATAAGGCGAATATTTTTCTGAATATGCTAATGCCTCATAACTGGAATAATCCAGGAAAATCAGAAAATCTAATCTCCAAAAAACAACTAATTGTTCTTCAATTCAGTTCTGGCAGAAACCTATTGATTCAAGCTCAGCTTGAAAATTGACTTAATCTTATATAAGCTAGCTGAACCTAGCACACAGATCTGCTTAATTAAATTCTCGTTTAGATCTTCTACACGAACAACGAAACTGTATGTCTTAATATCACACCCTTTGTCTATTCAGTGTTGACAATTAAACTAAAGTAAACTGACAAATAAAAGATCATCAATTTAAATCTTAAATTATCAGTATTTGTGCCCTTTATAAATGCAAGAATTATTTAATGGATGCACAGTAACTAACCTCCCAGAGGAGAACCCTGATATCAAGGTTAATAGTCTACAACTTGGCCGCTGAAACTCTCGAGGATCTCCCAGCACCCAAAATCGACAGGATTGGAAACTAGCCAATTAAGTGAGATAAGTAATGAATTAATGTATGTACCTACTCATATAGATCTATTAAAATATGTCAATCGCCATACGATAATTAACTAGAGCTATCAGAACCTGATTTTGKAATACTACCCATTTTCTATGTAACTAAAAGATGCAAACAATTCTAAGTAGGCAATAAATAAATCCTTAAAAATTTATAACCCCGACCTCTGCGGGTTTACAGGAACCTAAGTAGCGCCCCACCTTTGTGAACACTCTGTGTCTTAAAAAACAGTCTTCTTTTATTTTATTGGCAATAGGTACAAACTATATTTTGCCAAAACACGTCTGTTTTTTCAAAATTTTTGCATTAATTGCTTAGGGGATATATCAACAAATCTCATTGATAAACTGAAGACCAGACAATATCTTACTATATGCCTTACATAACAGCTCTTCTAACCCTGAAGGATTATGTCTATATTTAATGCTTTTTTAAAACCATCTTCCCTGTTTGCCAGATGGATCCTCCAGTGTCTATCTTGGTCCTCTCTTTCACCTAATTCTAAATGCAACAGGAGTAGTCTGGGCATTTTATGCCTTGTAAAGTAATTACATAGTTCTAGTTCATATTTATGTCGCTATTACCAATTGTATGAAACGTCATGACAAAACTATACGACTTCAAATGATAAAACGTAAGATAATGATGGCCGGCAATGCAGGCACCGCGTACACTCTGCTGGAGAACCAGCGAACTGCCATCCAATGCAGGACAGACCGAGAGCGCCATCTATCGATGACTGAAAGCGGAGGCGCTTGGATCTGAATCTGAATTGGTGCGCGAATTTTATTGTCCACCTATCTTACTTAAAAGCTGAAAAATGCTGAAACGGGCTGAAAAGTTTGAAATATATAACGAAGTTTAAAGAGTCTGTGATGTTATAAAGAAGGTGGGTGCAAAAATGCTAGTGACTCTACAATCTTATGTAGGAACCTGGCCTAAAGTATAAGATTTCATTACAAAATTTAAGATGAACATCTTTCTGTCTGGTATAATAACCAAGAATAGATAAGTCTGCGCAGCTGATACATGAATGCTACCCTGTGCATGCAACGGACTGAAAAAAAATGCCAATTTCACGACTTTCCTCAATGGAAATAGAACAACAGCTCTTGACCTAAGATTAGGGTATACAGAATAGTATTCTAAGGAGGTTAAAACCAATGCAGAACAGGAGGAATAAAAGGAACTTTCATGAACGAAGAGACTTAGTCTACTTCTGTTTCTCCTTCTCTCCTAGTTTATGCTCTCTCCCTCCTTTATCTAAACTGATAACTTAAAGAAGATTTTGCCAGCTTAACAAAATTATTTTTATGGCTGGATTGAATAATATCCTGGTGAATAAGGCCAAACAACCTTCTTCCAAGCTGCTTCTGAAAATAATCCTGAGTGTCTGCAAGTTCTGTTAGAACTTCAAATAATGTGATTATCCAGTGAGCTAAAAGAGCAGTAAAAAAAAAACATGTAAACAGCTTGCGGACTTCTTAAGCGGTCACCCATACAAGTACTGACCGCGCCCGATGTTGCTTAACTACGGTGATCGGCGAAAATCGGTTTATCAACCTAATAATCTAGCCGATGCCGTCAATATGGAAAAAAGGCCTTCTATCCTCTGCTCCTGAATGAGGGCGTCTGTTGACCGCACAAATAAATCTATCTCAAACAGAATGATGAGAATGACAGAGTAGGTAGGTACATACACTTTTTGTAAGGCATGGTGAATAATGCACTGCTCATAAAAACAGGCGTCTTTAGGACCGCCTGTAACTGCAACTATGATGTCGACAGTAGTCGAATCAAATCAGTGCTTCCTAAAAAGAAAAGCACCTGCCTGTGGGCGAAAAACTTCTCGAGTTCGCCGTCCGAGCTGGAATCCCGGCACCCTGACATAAGAGGTGGCGCTGATAGACCACCATTAATAAAATCCAAGCTATAGATAATAGTCGTACTTGGATACGAATTGATCCAGGTAATCAGTCCAAATCTGTTGCTCTCTACCACGTCTTGTGGACCGTGGTTAACGACTATGGACACTAGGTCCGAACAAAGGGCCTCTAATTAACTGCCAATAGCCGAGCTGCCTACCACGTCTTGTGGACCGTGGTTAATAACTATGGACACTAGGTCCGAACAAAGGGCCTCTCATAACTGCCAATAGTCGAGCTGCCTTCCACGTCTTGTGGACCGTGGAATATTAAGGACACTAATCTCCGAAAAGGGGCTGATAGACCGCCAAATAAAAATTCTCTAGCTGAACTGTGTAGGAGAGCTGTGTCATGTCGAGAACTGTCATCCTTTGCTAGGTTAAAGTGCTACCATAGAGCTTTTAACACCTAGATAAGCTCTGCCTGGCAAACGGTCGGGTGACGGAAAACTGGGCCTTATTCCTGCATACTTTTCCTCCTAACTAGAAAAAACAAAGGATGGTAAAACGAAAACGAAAACTTACCGCTGTGCGAACATGTGAACACCACCAAGCACAAAAAGCGAATGATAGCAGATGTGATATATTGTGCGATCTGGCCTTGCCGGTCGTGCAGTTTTTCTTTAAACTTGTGGCCACCTAGCGACAAATAGCGGTACTACTAGTGAAATAATAGTGATCTCGAGAGCGAGATGCCGTAATATAATAAGGTACGAATGTCAAAAGAAGCAAGAGTTTATTTCAAATTGTGATGAACAATTATTAATTATCGAATATTACAATAAATGTTCAACATGTCCGCCTCCAAGTTCAATATGTTTATTAAGGTGTTTTTTGAAAGACTGCCGTATTTTAAAATAGAGATTTTTGTTAAGAAATGATTTGACAGCATTTACAATTTTCTGCTATAGGTAGCCCTTCGCAGGTGTTTATAGTTCTCTATAAAAGAATGCTTTTAATAAGACACGAATAATACTGTAATATTACTGACAGCACTAAAATAAGTGAAAAATGTCAAAATTGGAATTTAACATAAGCCTACTTGAAAATCTTTGCCGATTTGTAATTGAATGCAAATACATTGAAATTTTCAATGAGAAATTCTACGAGAACGGTGCAAGATAGCGACTATCAAAGAATATAGCTTTTTGTGTAAAAGAAGTTGTAAAATCAGAATTTGATACCTGAGAATAGATTTGTTGAGATATAAAAAAGTTCTGTCGTTTTCAACGCATTCGACCTAGCGCAGGTTGCGCCGTCTAAGAACTATAAGCAAACTATGGATAGATTTCAATCTCTCGCCCCAGAAAACGCCCAACAGCAAAATTTCATCTCGATATGAGCATTAATTATAAAATAAAMAAGAAAAAACTAAGATAATATTTTACATTTAACACCCTGTATCTCTGTAAGTATCAACTTTTGGACTAAGGTAAGTTTATCTGAATCGCAATGTTTTCTCGTCAGGAATCTAGTCATGAATTTTGGCCCATTACATCGCGACCACCCTGTATAAATGTAGGGGTATTGATTACGCCTAAATTACGTATAGTCACCATAGACCTCATGCATTAAAGTTATAATAAAGGATGGCGATAAGGCATTAAGTGTGTTCATCTTAGGTAAGATTAGTGTTTGCGTTGTCTTGATGTCCTGGGATGATTTTAAGCTTACTTTAATGAGTTTGCTTGATTTTAACAAAGCCTTTGATACTATAGATAATGGATTATTAGAATGAGCAGTTTGCAGGCTTAGGTCTATAGTTAGTTTTGTTTTCTTTTTTTTGTAAAGGCTGCTTGTCAGCGACTGGGGATGTTATATCATACGAAGGTAATATGTCGAGTCTGTTGCATACTAAGGTACGGGTTCCTGAAATCAGTCTTATCGGACCTTTCTCTTTGCTATACTGGTAAACTGCCAAAAGCTTTCTTGTCAGTATTATCATATAAATAATATTAGAGCAGCATAGTAGCTCCTGTCTCCTGCTAATGATCTATTTCTATAATTAATAAATTCAATTGTACTCGTTACTCGGGCCAATCAAAATTGTATGCAGTGTAAGAGAAATTTAACTCTAAACAGAGCCTTGCGAAATACCGCAGAAATTTGTCATATGCATTTCTGTATTGTTAGCTATATACTTGTTTGCAAGCTTGCTCGCTAATGAACATATTATAAACAAAAGACAATGCACAGCCCGAGAGGACGCCTCCGTTCCCTGCATCAAAGTCTACCTACCGCTGCGCGAAACCACAGGGACATTGATTCGGTTTACTGAGGAGGTCTCTGTTTATGAGACCCCAGTTTCCTCATTATATACGCGTGAACGTTTACGCTAAAGCTGGTGATGACAACTGCAAATTTCACTGCGTGGATATTTCTTTCAAGAGAGGAGTTAAGTTATCTCGTACGTACGCTATAAACGGTGGCATCAATATTTGTTCAGGATATTCAAATTTAGAACCACGAGCTCTTGCAATTAAAAGTAAATTTACACGCTGGCGTGGTTTGATTGATAATGCTGAGTAATTTAGAAGTAATCTAAAGTTAGGCGAATTGTATATAATATAACATATTGTGTTGACTTCGGCTGTATAAGGCAAGAAACTTGTCCAAATGCAAACGGCCTTTAGCTATTTCACCCCAAAAGATATTAATTATTCCATGCGGAAAGTGGAGGGTGGTTTTCTGTTAGGACTTTCTTCGATGATTTTGCTTTGTCTTGTCCCCAGAGTAAAACTTTTCCTGAGCCATTTGCTACCACCTAATATACAGGGTGAATTGTTTCGAGGTTTAGCATGTGAATCTTGGAAACTAGCTGATACAGATGCAAGGCCAAATAGGGAAATATTTGCAGTTTTGTGGGCCTAATTTAATGCAGATTTGGGCTTCTTGAAAAAGTTTCAGGTTTACTAGATACCTAAAAAAAACAAACTTTGGCGATATCTTCTTATTTTCCTAACATCGCTGCTTTTTAATTTTAAATAAAAAGTGTAAACATAAAAGTTGTAGAAAATGGTGTCCCCAATCTGATAATAATATTCAATTTTGCAAGTAAGCTGTCATTTTCGAGATATGACTTTTTTTATAAATACAAACCACAGTTGGCAAGGCTTCAAAAATCTGCCATTTTTAAGCTTCCCAAGGATGTAAAACTGTAGAAACTTAATATGATTATTAACAAAGTGTAGAAGTTATGGCCATTTTACATCCTCGTTAGCCATGAATAAATGAAACAGCTTAATTAAATGTCAGTCCGTCAATCCTTTATCATTTGACAAGGAATAGTAGCTTCTTTGATGTGAATTATTCAAACCTAGAAAGCGCGCTATTGTCGCAGTATAAGAATATTCTGAACGTTATTTGATTGCCGCTAGCCTTTCTTGCCCACACTTTAAATTAAGCAAGTTAAAGTGCAGAAAGCATTTAATCCTGCTTATTTCAAAATCAGTCGGTTTCAACAAGGCAAGTTGCAGTAGCAGGAACATTGCAGCGCACTGTTGCAATATCGTAAAAAAACGCATTTTATCCATAAAAATTATCAGTGTCACAAACTCCGCATGCTAGTGCATGTGTGTAGAGCCTATCCGCAATTTTCTTTATAAATTCTTCGGACAGATGAAACACGATTCGCATACTACGATATTATGTTCAATTGGCATAACGAACATATCTGGATGCTGGAAGATCCTCATCATGTTAAACAGCGGAGGCCCCAATTTAAATGAGAGTTTCATCACCAACAGTTCTTGGTCCGCTTATTTTTCATGGGTTTTTAACTGATGCAGGTTCCTCCGGAACGAATTTCAAGATATGTTGGAAGAACTGAATTTGGAGACCCGCGCAACAATTCATTGGTTGCAACAAGATGGAACATCCCAGTAGACCTCTGATGAGACTTCTGGGTCACTCATTTGCATATTAGCCCAATCGAGCGGAATTCGCGATCAAAATTTTTTAATTTTTCGATTTTTTGCCGAATGTGACGGGATGAGAAATATGATTTGAATTTGCATGTTGATAAATAGTATCTTATTATTAAAAAAATGATTTGAATTTGCATGTTGATAAATAGATGCATTCATTTTCCTCGGATTAATGATTCAATATTGCTGCTATATTGAAAATAATACTTTTTGAGTTGTTTATAGCCAGTAGGGGGCGTTTGAGGGCGCAAAATTACGCATTTGCATATTAGTCCAATCGAGCATGTGTGTAATTCGCGATCAAAAATTTTTTTAATTTTCGATTATTTTTGCTGAATGTGACGGGATGAGAAATATGACGTTCATACGGTAATTAGCGAATTTATTAAGTGTCAGTTATTTTTATTCGACTTTTTTGAATTTGGTGTGATGGAATGAGATATGAACTGTGACTGACATTTGTATTTTATAGCAGCCACGTTTCTGACTGAGGCTTTTACGCCCTAATGAGATGGGGGACAATATCAGCGAAGGTGGGTTGCTGATGTGTAATTGATATGAAATATTTATTTGCTATTACCACATATTGCTATTGTATATAATATGCATGGCGATATGACCAATGTACTCCTAACCATTGTTATGATATGGTGGGGGTTGGTACCGCGGTCCACGCTCTATATATAGGCAACCCCCAGGACAGGGGCAGGCGGGATTTTTTTACTATGCCGAATGCTGGATTTGAACCCGCTACCTCCGGTATGGCAGTCCAACACCTTACCGCTGCGCCAAACGCAAACTTACCTAACGGCCGTTATTCTTGTCTATTTAAGAGTAGGGCCACTCATCAATTTATCATTTTTAAACTGAGATGGGATATTAGGTAAAACTTACCGCTAAGTCCGCTTAGGGAGCACATTTTGACAGTAAATGGTTAATAATTACCTATGCCCATGTTTTTCTATGGTTTTATAATATTTTTGTCATATTTCATACAATGGATTTTCGTTGTGGCCAGCTGGAGGGTTTCAATGATTATCAGTTATCTGGAATAAGAATAAACAAATTAATATTAAGAGTATTCATAGATTTGAACCGTGATTGTTTGGCAAAAACATCAAATAACGGTTACACCACGACTTAATTGAGCTAAATAACTGTCATTTCACAACCTAGGCTAATCCACAGCAGGTTTGCGATTTCTTAAAAAAATGCACTAATTAAGAAACTAAAGCCACCAGCATGCAATGATTATCAGTTATCTGGAAATAAGAATAAACAAATTAATACTAAGAGTATTCCTAGATTTGAACTGTGATTTTATGGCAAAAACGTCAAATAACGGTTGCAGCACGACTTAATTGAGCTAAATAACTGTCATTTCACAACCTAGGCTAATCCACAGCAGGTTTGCGATTCCTTTAAAAATACACTAAATAAGAAACTGAGGCCACCAGCATGCAATGATTATCAGTTATCTGGAATAAGAATAAACAAATTAATATTAAGGGTATTCGTAGATTTGAACCGTGATTGTGTGGCAAAAACATCAAATAACGGTTACACCACGACTTAATTGAGCTAAATAACTGTCATTTCACAACCTAGGCTAATCCACAGCAGGTTTGCGATTCCTTTAAAAAATATACTAAATATGAAACTAAAGCCAGCAGCATGTGGATACATAATGTAAACTCTGATTTCAGATAGCTAAGCAGAACGGTGAATATAAGTTTAAAATTACTAAACTAGCATAAATCTACGACTGTTAGTCAACTCTGTTTATATAAAAGAATGGATTTCAAGTGATTGAAGTTAAATTAGAATAAATGAAATACTTGCTACTATGTCTATCGATAGTCATAGAAGGAACAAGCTGAAGACCAAAACACACACGGTAAGAATGTGTTTAAAGCAGGTAAACTACTAAAAAACACACTATGCTCGTACTTCGTTGTATATCGTGATTTTCCTTTTTTAACTAGTTTATGCAGCTGATTGTAATAAATAATGTTAAAATTGCCAGCTTTTTTAACTAATTCTGTTCATCAAAAAGCATATATTTCATGTAATTGTAATTAAATTGAAATAATATAATTAATTGACTTTGTTTGTACTTTATTAAATATAACTCGCATGTCAGTTATCAATCTTGTAGGTTGAGAAGTTGCTTATTACCCTCATCTATCATAGCGTACAGGATATTTGATGTAATAAATAACAATCAGCTACATGCTACTAGACTAGCAAAAATCTACGATTTCCTAAAATCACCCTCGTGAACGTAGTCAATTCTGTTTATATAAAAGAATGGATTTCAAGCGATTGAAGTTGAATTAGAATAAACGAAATTGTGTTTTCACAGGATATAGAACGTTTTAAATATATATAAAAAAATTGGCGAGTTTTTTCATTATTTTTGCACTAGATTGCTTAAATTATGCCACTACATGCTTTTTTTTCTCTGTAACTGTACTGTGTATGTTGATAATCATAAATGGAGCAAGCTGAAGCACGGTAAAAATGCGTTTAAGACAACTAGACTACTGAAAAATATACTGTGTTCGTACTTCGTTGTATATCGTGAATTCCCCTTTTTTATTAGTTTCTGCGTGTTAATTACATTAAATAATGTTAAAATTGCCTGCTTTTTAACTAATTCTGTTCATCTAGAAGCATATATTTCTTGCTATTGCAATTAAATTGAAGTAATGTACTTAAATGAGTATTGTTTGGACTTTATTAAATATAACTAGCATTTATTATATGTTGAGAAGTTGCTTATTACCGTCATCTATCATAGCATTCGGGATAATTGACAAATAGAAAAATGACGCGATTTTCTTGTTTTTCTTCCTAACACTTGCTTATTTAAATTATGACACAGCATACGTTTTGTCTAATTAGCAGTACATATGTCTCTTAGTAATACCAATGCTGATAAATGTATTTGATAATCATACAAGAAACAAATTGAGAGAGCAGAAGCAAACAGTCGATCAGGAACGATGAAAATGTGTTTAAAAGAACTAAACTACTCGAAAATCTACTTCATGATGTGTTATGAATAGTCTCATCAACTAGCAACCGGTATTGACATTGACTAATGTTTGATTTTAATCAATTCTCTTTCTGTATTTTATGCTCATATAGCATATAGAGCGTTTGACATGGATAAAAATATAACGAGATTACTTTGCCATTTTCCCTTACTTATATTGTTACCTGTTTCTCTCTATAATATGCTATACTTATACAGGTCTTAATGATGGTGGGAAAAATACATATTGCTTTTATATACATGTGATAATCTACAACAAACAAATTGAAAACCAGAAACATTTGCTGAATGAGCTTCCAAAGTGGTTTCGAACAAGATTATGACCATAACCAGCTGAATCGGTTGGTTGAAAGGCCGTAATCGAAGACACGGCGAGCTGTAGGGGTGAAATAGTAGCAGATAATCGCTATAAGGCATTTGCTTTCTAAAGTATTACAATTTATTCATCAACAATATTCCTGTTTAGTACACAGTACACCCCAAATTCCTTTTAGACATCTCACTTATCATTACAGCTTTGTAACGGTAAAGATGTGAACTTTAAGACTACTTGCGTTTGTGTTTGTTGAAAATGGACTCGCATTGCTTATTCATGTAGGTATTTGAATACTTAGAGCAAGTAAATCTAACAAATTGTAGGTAACGTTTTGATACTTACAACCAGGAATATGTAGCATAGCATTCAAGAAAAATCTGTTTCTCCAGTAAATTCTTGAAAAAGGTGATGAGAAATATAACGGATAGGTATTTGTCGAAAAGTATTCAAACCCGTTTATATATATCATTAAACTAATACTTCCAATATTGAAAGCCCCCTAGTTAGCTCGCATTCCAAGGGGCATTAAACTTCTTATGTTAAACTGAGATAAAAGCCTTATAGTATGTTGTGTGAACGTAATTTCTTGCTATTGCTATTCAAATACTTTAATATGGCAAATTATCCTTACCTTTAGCCAAAAGAATAACTGTAATATATATTTTATAAGTAATAATACACAGTTTAACATTGAAGTAAATAAGAAATTTATATTTTATTTTCTTGAGGCTATCAAACTGGACAATATCGTGCAAGTTTAATTTGTCATTTCTACATAGTGGAGCGGAAGCTATGGGGAAGCTAAAGTAGGTACGCACTGATATTTAAATATGCATACACACGAGCTTTACACAGGAGAAACATAAGACAACAAGTAGTTTTTATGTGCTTTAGATAACTTTTTATGCCTTTTCTCCCTAAAACTTACACATTTATGCATTATTTGTAAACCCAATGTATCCTTAACTGAACCCCATTCTAATAGTTAAAGCTAAAAAACGCTGTCAGTTACCTATTGTATGTCCAGCAGCATTAATACTATTATGGTTCTAATATAGAATAAACAAAAATCAAACAACTACAATAATATATGGCATTTACTTTGATTTTTAGTGCAGATATTAATGTGATGCCTTCTTCTTCAAATTCTATCAAATTATCACGTCTTTTTACCAATTAATGGAGATCACTTGAAAAATGTCTACATATTTATTAAAGAAATGAACTTCTGACAAAAAAGGGCACCAATAGATATTTCAAAACCGATGAGCATGTATTACATGATCGAATGATGTTTTGTTCTTTAAAAGCCTCCAAATTTATGAAACAGTAAATACATAAATCGGCAAATTAGTGTCAAATAAGAAAAAGGATCAAATACGCCTATATAAAATACTAAGAATTTGAACAAAAGACGTAACTTTGCGGAGAAAAGCATAATTGATAGGTAATTTTGTAAATTTATAGAAAATCGTGTATTGTATGTGAAATGCGTAAATCGACAAAATTAAACCAATAAAAAGAGTGTAAATATGAGCAAAACTTGTTATTATGGTTAGTATTTCCTACAGTTATTCAATTTCAGTATAACATGTTTTATAAATATAAAAATGTTTACTATGGAAAGCATGCCTAAGGAAATTTTCCCTTTCACAGCCTACCTTACAGTATATTGCAGAGGGATCCATCTCACATTAGCCAAAATCAAACATAAATTAATTCTCCTTGTTACCGCCGTATTCTACACATTGCTCTTAATGCACCAGGGAAGAAGGCTGTCTTGTTATAATGTAATGATTTTAAATAAATCAAGAATAACGAAAATTCAGAAGCATAAATAAGTGAAATGTTCTTTTGACGAAGTTTATTGTCAAGATAGGTACACAAGAGCGTCGTCATTCTAATTACATGGACATTAAGAGGCGATTTGTTATTACCCATAACAGCAGATCTTAGACAAAAACAACTTGTCCCGAGCTAAAAAGGTTAGCTTTAATGTATTCCGGAAAGATCAGTACCTACATAACTACTTTCATTAGGTGTAAATGTGAACAATTCATTTAACAATGTGGGCAAACTCGATCTGAACCTTCATGTTCTTGCTACGGAATGGTATACTTTTTCCATTACCTAGAAGCGTTATTGACTTTTTTTTGCAAATAAAGCAATAAGGATTCCCACCTGAGACCTAGATTGACATAGTGATAGTGCACTTTATTAACCTTTAACTGCAGGTACAGGTGCATTTCATTCACTTAGGAAACTTCAGTACTGCCTCTGATTGGTTATAATGTCAGATATGATTGTTCCCTCAGTAGGAATGTATTAATCTTAAGTAATTTTAGTTCAAATGTTAATTAATTCAGTGTGTAACATTTTAAAAACAGGCTTGCTTATATTATTAGATGGATATTGTGCATGTTATGAAGTGTATGACGCACCTGAGTAGTAATAATAATAATAATAATAATAATAATAATAATAATAATAATAATAATAATAGTAATAATAATAATAATAATAATACCCATGTAGTATGTATAGGGTATAACTCTGCGTTCAGCACTTACCAGACTTTTTATTGGATAATAAGGAATAGTTGCTAAAGAACTCAACTGCATCATATTATGACAATACTTTTTTTGAGGAATTTTAAAATAACTTAAACCATTCATTTTAAATTGGAACTTGAGACATCGCAAGATTAATATCACAACTAACACCCCTATTATAGATTTATCCCACTTTACTTATATCCGCGACATGAAATTTGTTATCTAAGCGTTCTCTACAGGATAATCTTGTTAACAAAAGCGTTTGCTAGTAATAGCATACGCCATCCTGAAATCATCTGAAGACATCTTAACATAAGTACACCAATTTTAGACGCTATTGTTAACTTGTAGGTAGTATTTTGCAATAATAACTTAGTATTAATACCTTGTGAAGCAAAAGCGTTGCAAAAGAAATATTGATATATGCCATTGTTCTGCTAATTTACTCTTTCATTTTAGAATTTGGACTTATCAATGTGAAATGTATACCAATGTGTATACTATTGAGCACTTGTAGTTATCTACATATAATCTTTTTTTGCATTAAATTCTTAGGAAATTGTAAAAGCACAAATTTATTATATATTATTATTATTCTGCCATTGCAGATATTTAAAAATAGCTACTTACCACAAAAGAAGTGGAGTTCATATTCAACATTATATGCGTTCCTTCAACAACTACACCAAAATATAAATATTTTACAACGGTTAAGCAGGTTAAAAAGCAATAGCTCATCGAAAATTCAGACTTAATATGAAAAATATCCATCATTGTTATGATACTGGCGTAATTTTATAGAAAGAGAACCACAACCCTGTTGGTATTGGAAGCTCAAAATTCCATGAGGCATGGCGAGATCTTAATTTCCTTAACGGTTATGATTCTATTGGCATGAAGAATACGTTATGTAGGCTTCTCATGACTGTCAAAGCTACTTTACCTAAAAGTATAAAAACTCATGATCGTTTATAGCCAACTAGTCAAATATATTGAGATATTTCACACTTCCCTTGATAGGTAAATTTTATTTTATTACAGAATATTTCTATTACCTCATTAAAACGATGTTAAAATTTAATTATTTAGTTTCATTTCATATATGAGTACTAGAGCTGCTTTGAGATTTGATGTTTTTCTTTCTATAAAGCATGACAGCAACACATAGACTGATTTAATACACACAGACAGTGAAATATTTGGAAGAATTTTTTTGCAGTAGCCGTTATTCTAATACCTATCCACATCTTAACCCACAACCCCTCATGCACAGAACTGGAGCTGTACGAATCGAAAATTTTGATACGAAACCGTTTTTTTTATACGTGGAACGCATTTTTCTAATAAAACCTGTTTTAGAAGATACCTAGTAGGCAGCGCATACCTTTACAAAACTTCTTTTATACTTCTGGTTAGATTTAAGCAAGCCGCATTTGATGTGATCCCCAGGGGAGCAAGCATGCATCAGCAATTTGTATAAAGAAGATGATCGATTTAAATACATATTCTTTTATGTGAAAACACGGAAAGGAAGGCTGAATTTTACCTTAAAATAATGCATAAAAGTATTGCTTAATGTCATAGCTGCAGATGCTCTGTGCTACATAAATATGTGGGATTTGCTGAGTAAACTACTGTACAGTACTGCAGTGTGTGAATCCAAAGATCTATTTCCTCAATATTTCCAATCATCAATGCATATTTCTTTATATGATTTTTTCTGTGATGCCAGTATACGCCCTAAAAAAGTATGATAATCGCACTTTTCCTGCAAATTGAATCGATTTATACACACATCGAACATTTAACTGGAATTTATACCATACTGAAATATTTTTATAATCAACAAGTTGTATATATTCGGAGGTAGTTTACATGCTCATACCATTTCTCTCTAGCTTCAAATACAGTTTTTTTAACACGTATAGCATAAGAGCATAGAAGTTGCAMTGTATCATCCATCATTCATTAAACTTGTAACGAAAATCGATMCTGTAGCCGTACTAAATAAAATAAGATCAGTTTTCGAAAGAGAAAGAAACCATTCGAGATTAGTCAAAAACAGTGTCACTGTTATTAGTCTTCAACTGTGAAATACTCAGAGAAAATATGAAATACACATTTGTTTAAGTATACACAACACAGCTTCTGGGTAATTAAGAATTGTCTTAATATCAAAGCAATGTGTTTGAAAACACGGTTAATATCGTGAGGAGTTAAATAACTCATCATATCACCTCAATTTGCTATACGTCCATTCTATCGTAACCTTACATTATTATTATCTTATCACACTATTTCTTTTCATAATATCCATAAATTCAAGACAATTGATACACAGCTGGTTCTAAATCCAGTTGTGGCAAGTAATAAAAGCAATTTAGGTGGAAAGGAAACAGTAATTCTATGAAATGTGTGTGTGTTTTGCCAGTTCCCTTAGTATAAACTACAAGAGATAGTTAGTTATGCAAACATCATAAAAAAGCCTGTTCGTCAAAAGAGCATATCTCCTTGTATCATTGGGATCTATTTCATTTCATTTGAAGTTAAAAAAGAACTACATGTTGATCATCAACAAGCCCAATCCATTGAGCCATTGGTGTGATACATGATTTTGGGTAAACTACCAAAAATAGCTATTTGTTTAATAAAGTAAGGAAGTAAATTTTTTAACACTGCAGCTGGCATCCAGGATTTCGATTTCTTAAAATAATGTAATAAATATGAAACTGCAACTAGCAATATGTGGGATGTATAATGTAATCTCTAACTTCCAGATTTTTTTTTTCGTAGGTTACCCAAAATCATGTATCACACCAATGGCTCAATGGATTGGGCTTGTTGATGATGCAACATGTAGTTCTTTTTTAACTTCAAATGAAATGAAATAGATCCCAATGATACAAGGAGATATGCTCTTTTGACGAACAGGCTTTTTTATGATGTTTGCATAACTAACTATCTCTTGTAGTTTATACTAAGGGAACTGGCAAAACACACACACATTTCATAGAATTACTGTTTCCTTTCCACCTAAATTGCTTTTATTACTTACCACACTGGATTTAGAACCAGCTGTGTATCAATTGTCTTGAAATTTATGGATATTATGAAAGAAATAGTGTGATAAGATAATAATAATGTAAGGTTACGATAGAATGGACGTATAGCAAATTGAGGTTGATATGATGAGTTATTTAACTCCTCACGATATTAACCGTGTTTTCAAACAAATTGCTTTGATATTAAGACAATTCTTAATTACCAGAAGCTGTGTTGTGTATACTTAAACAATGTGTATTTCATATTTTCTCTGAGTATTTCAACA